>QUSF01000003.1:3951178-3975177 GCA_003676055.1 Chloebia gouldiae | reverse complement strand
AAAAAAAAAAAAAAAAAAAGCCTGAGTTCCCTTTACTCATAGCACCACACTGAGGTCTGTAATCCTCACATGAGTTACGATGATGCCCTCAGCCACACACTGAAGCATGGCCAGACCTGTCTAGGAAAGCTGCCTGCAGTTAAGTGATGATGTGGCCATGAATTCCTTATATTCTGTTGTTTTCCATTGCTAAACTGATCCTTTTTTTTCAGAAAAAAATGCCTCTGGCTTGGTCCTGGGTTGGAAATGTGTAGTTTGGATGGGTATGAGGCAAATATGAACATTATCAGGCATTTGGGAGGGAAAAATATTAATAATCAGGCTGGTGGTTTTCTTGAATAGAAGCCCAATGTAACATCACCCTATATTCACTAAAGCCAACCCCATAGCACAATCTTCTTGTTCAGCCTGGAGAAGATATGGTTCTGGAGAGATCTTCTGGTGACCTTCCAGTCCCTAAAGGAGACTTGTAAGAAAGATGAGGACAATCATCCTGTTGCGATAGGACAAGGAGGAATGGTTTAAAACCAAAAGAGGGTTGACTGAAATTATATATAAGGAAGAAATGTTTTACAATGAGGGTGGTGAGGCACTGGCACAGGTTGCCCAGAGGGGTGGTGGATGTCCCATTCTTGGAAGCATTCAAGGTCAGCTTGGATGGGGCTCTGAGCAACTGATCTGGTTGAAAATGTCGCTGGCCATTGCTGAGGGGTTGGACTGTCACAGAATCACTGAATTGTTTGGGATGGAAGAACCCTCTGGACATCACCCAGTCCAACCCTCCTGCCAAGGCAGCATCACCTGGAGCAGGTGACACCGGAATGTGTCCAGGTGGGTTTGGAATGTCTCCAGAGAGGGAAAACTGTGACCTCCCTGTTCCAGTGCTCTGCCATCCCTGGTGTAAAGAAGTTCTTCCTCATATTGAGGTGAAACTTCTTTTACTTTGTGGCCACTGCTCCTTATCCAGTCGCTGGGCATCCCTGAAGAGTCCAGCACGGTCCTCTTGGTACCCTTCTTTGAGATATTTAAATGTATTCAGGAGCTCTTCCCTCAGTCTTCTCTAGGCTGACCAGACCCAGCTCCTGCAGTCTCCCTTCACAAGAGAGGTGATCTTTCCTCTCCAGCTAAAGACTTTAAAGCTCCTTTCTGACCCAAACCACTCCACGGCCCTATGATTCAGCGATGCTTTGCGCTGCTCGCCCCCAGCCAAGCTGGATGGGGGCAGTTTAACCACGACAGTCCGCGCAGTCCCCGTGAGGGAGCTCGCTTTATTTCGCCGCAGCTGTGGGGGAAAGTGCCCGCGCTTTTCCCCTCCGTCCCCGCTCCGGGGCGCCGCCATGGCCGTGCCGTGAGGGGGCGCTGCGGGGCCGCGCCCGCCCCTTCCCTCCTCCCTCCCTCCCGCCGCCGCCATGGCGGCCTTGCCCCGCCACCGCCGCTTCCTCGGCGGCTTCGTCTGCGGGGCCGCGGCCGGGGCCGCCGCGTCCTGCTGGGCTGCCTGGCGGCTCCTCCGCAGCCAGAGCCAGCCGGAGCCAGCCGGGCGCGCCCCAGCGCAGGGTAAGAGCCGCGGGCAGTGCGGGCCCGGCGCGGTCCCGGGCTCGGCGCCGCTCCCCACAGCCGCCTCCGTCCCCTAAACTCTCTCCTTCCCCTCAGAAGCGCCTTTTCCCTCCTTCCCCCATTCCCGGAATGCCCAAATGCTGCCGGGAGATCGTGGGGTGCCTTAGTGCCTGCGGCGGGCTGAGTGGGGAGGAGGTTGTGTGGGGATGCTGGGCTGTAGCTTGTAATAAACAGCGCTTCCCTTCGCCCCTGCTCACGGCGGAGTGTTGGTGGCAGGAGAGGAATGGGTATTTAGTTTTAAATTTTAGTTTTAAATGTTACGGGTTTTAGTTTTTGGGTCAGACCATAACTAAATTTCAGCTGTTGCTGCCCTGGATGAGGCGAGGCTCGTTTATCAGTCTGGGGTTCAGGTGTGGGAAGAGATGTTTGGGGCACCTGAGGGAGTGAATGGTTTTCTCCACAGCCTCAAAGCTTTAAAAGTACCAGATTGTTGGAAAGCAGAGGAAGAATGGCTCTAAAAACATGAGATGCTGTTGGACAGATGCCTGGAGAATGAACAAGACAGTAAGATGGATGTAAATATTTCTCCATGAAAAAAAAATATTGCTTGCAAAAATAATGAAAATTCAGAGAAGCTTTCACTCATTGAGCAGAGTGTAAGCATTCCCAGAGAGGGCAGGACTTGCTTGTGCCCAACTTGTAAATCTCAGTTTGTGAGAAATTTGATTTCCAGCTCCAAAGGGTGAAATGTATGTCTTGATCTCCTGTGTCTGTAACTCCTTGTTGCTTGATTGGTCCGTACACATCTGAGAACTTTTTTTTCTGTAGAAAAAAAACGTCTCATGGATTTTCTTCTGCCTTCTGTAGGCATTAGAGTAGACAGATGACTTAGTCCTAGAGCTGAGACCCTCATGTTAAAACATGATGAGAACCACAACTATTTTGGCAGACGAGAGTTTCACTGGAGAGCTGTCTTAATAAATTTTAGGTCTTAATTGTAGCTGTAACCTCAAGTAATTCCCTATACAGTGGGTTTACACCCACTGAGATTTTATTTTTACTGTCTGATTTATGATCACATTTCACATTTGGATGGTTTTCTGTTTATTTTTTCCTTAGAACCAGTAGAAGAGGCTCTGCTGGAAAGATATGGATTTCCTGAGGCTGGAACAGAGACCAGATGTTACACAAATCATGCACTGTCTTATGACCAGGCAAAACGGGTACCTAGATGGGTGATTGAACACATTTCAAAACAAAAGATGCTGGGTATGTAGGTGTTTATTTGTTGCAGTAATAAGCAGACAGGACTCAGTTTCTTCATGCAAAAAAGCCAATCTTTAATGTTACAGCCCATTTTTATACAGTTTTCATGACCTTGTGTATAACTTGTAGTGGTTCATGACTTTATTGCCACTCAGTTCATTGGTTAATAAATGACATTTTACATGTCCATCAAATTTCTCTATTCCTGCATAGTTTACATATTTTGTTCACTTATTCCCATGGGATAGACTTCATGTTTTTGCAGGTGTGAAGGATTCTGTTACCAGAATAGATCGCTGTGCTGACTTTCATCATTATGATTTTTTCACATGGGAAGAAGTTACAAGCTAGCTGCTAGCTTAGCTAGAGTAGCAAGGCCTAAACCATATTTTATAAGGGCTTTCTTTTATAGTATCTCTAACTGTATGCAGCATTTATCTCCTTACATTTGTCATGCTCTGAATGGGCTTTGCTGCTCACAGAAGGTGCACCTTGGAGCAGTCAGGGAGAAAAGTCCTATAGTGATCTCAGGGAGGGAAGCTCAACTTGGGTTTTTATAACAGGAATGGAGAGAAGATGAAACAATGAAAATTAACCTTTCCTTACTTTATTTGGATCTGCAGTGCTGCTGGAGTGCATAAAAATGGCTCCTGCTTCCTTAGCAGTGGAGTTAGTTGTGAGGTCCAGCTTATGTTAGTGGTAGGCAGAGCTTTTAATGTACAGATCTTAGAGATTTGCTTAGAATGGGAGAAGAAGGTCCATTTGTGAGATAAAAACTGAGCAAAGGGCATCAGAAATTGTTCAGAGCTAGATAGGGCATTACCTCCTCACTGCAGCCATTATTTCCTCTGATACATTTCTCATACTCTCTCCCCTGTTCTTCATGCAAGACAGAGGCTCAGTGATTTTTTGCTGTCAGTGGTGAATGAAATATGAGTGGTATACAGTCATTGTAAATTAAGTTTATAGCATTAGTTCAGTTTTTATAAGGCAGATTATTAATAATAGAGGTAACCATGTAATTGTAAAATGCTTCATGAAAGCAATAGCCCTTTAAACGTATCTAAATCACTGTCTTCAAATTACCTTTCAAAATTAAAAGCAAGATACTAAAAACATTATGAGCAACCCCTAAGAAGCATCATTGATCCCCCTTCTTTCTGAGGAGAAAGCATTAATTTCAGGCTTACTTTAAAGTGGGCCTTAACAGCTGAATTGTTAAAATGTTTTCCAGATAATCAGATGCTTAATTTCAACTTGCAAGTTGAAATTAAGCATCTTGAGGCATTCAGTTCTGATTTATGTCTGTAGCTACTCAAATTGAGATTTGAGGCAGACCTGTTTTGTTTGGGAAGCGTGAAAAGTCATGATGCAAAACCCTATATATTTTATTGGTAAGTAATAACTTAAATATTTAAAACACATGGCAGAAGGAAATTAGTGTTGCCTGTAAATGAGATGTACAGAATTCAGATGAGTGTACTGAATCCTTAAGAATGGGTCATCTGGCAAGATGTGACAGAATTAGATCTTTTTGTCTTGTGATTATGATGGTTTCATGATAATCTGACCATTTAGTGTGTTGTTCTTCAGGTGATGCAGATCGAAGGCACTGTAAGTTCAGACCAGACCCTAACATCCCTCTGATGTTCAGTGCTGTCAATGAAGACTACCTTGGCAGTGGATGGTCACGAGGACACATGGCACCAGCAGGAGATAACAAATTTTCAACAGTAGGACTTTTTTCTCCCATCTTTTTAATTTGTGCTTATCATCTGGAAAGGGTCAGAAGACCCTTAGAAGTAATGTGCAATGTTCCTTTTGCAGTTTGTTTTGAGGTGGAGCGTGATGTCATTATTGATGCACAGAACTGGATGTGGAGTTAGAAGGTCTATTCCTGACTGAGCAGTGTAGGATGCTCTCACAGTCTGCTTCAGGCATCTAAATCAGGTGCATGCTCTGATGACATACTTCTCTTCATTAAATCACACCTACATCATCTTGTTTGGCAGAGATGATGTCTTGAACAGTGTGGTGTTAAGCAAGTTTTCTCAGCCTCTTGCATGTCACATTGTCTACCTGTAAAATGAAGATGATAACCTTCACCAAGAAAACCCTGCAAGTGTTCAAAGCCCAGTTAAAGAGAGACAAGGACAATGATGTCATTGTGGCCAACAGCTGCTGAGATATTTAAGGCTAGATTGGTCAAAGCAAAGATGCTGTTAAGTACTGTTCTGTATTGACAAGGGGATTGCCTGGATGATTTAAAAGGCTTTTTTCTCCCTTGCGATGTGTATGAGGTAAATTAGACCCTTTTGCCATAGTTCTTTCAGTCTATAAAATCTCTTCACCTGCCATTTATCCAGGCTGTAAGAGAAGCATGCCTTAATGCCTTGGCTGACTTACAAAGCAGCCTTGAATTTATTGGATCCTCTTGTGAAATGTGCCTAATGCAGCAATTTGTTAATTAAGAAGCAGTTTGAATTTGTATTTCTCCATGCAGATCGTATTCAGTGGGGTAAGTGACAGCACAGTGGCATGTGGAAAATGAAAGAATCAGTAGTTTTATTTCTATTGGAAATGTCTTTGTTGTTATTTATTTCTGATATCTGGGGTATTTTTGCTGGTGAGCTCCCTGTGCACATAAATCCTGGACCTGGGTTGAAATGAGATGATACAGTCTTTCAAATATAGGATTATAAAAATTGAATTTCACTGTCTAATTAGTGGAGGTAGTGCTTGTTCATTATCCTAAAGAGTTCTGTCAGTCCTATCACCTTGCAATAGTAGTATGTGAAAAATACTGACAAATACAAGACCTGTGAAAATTCTGGATTAAGATCTTGGAATATTTTCTCTCTGTATTTCCCTGTGTGTGTCTAGTGATTTATCACCAGGTCCTTCACCTCTGGAGGTATGTAAGCTTCTGTTCAGAGATGTTTATGACACTTCTACAAGATGAAATTAAGCAGATATATGGATGTTTGACCATTATGGTCTCATAAATCATTTCATTGCCTGTATGTTATGTATGTAAAATATTGATGAGTATATCTAATAAAACCTTTTCTTGTAAAGGAAAGAAAAAATTAGCCATTAAGCAGTCAAATGAATGTAAAGCACGCTTGAAAGTGTCCTTCCCATTCAAAATGAAAAATGACTAGTTGCTTTCAAAGACATTACCAAACTGACACTGGGTGATAGTAATTCCTGTGCCTCCAGGGTTGGACATTCATGCTGTTTCTGCCTGGAAAAAAAAAAATTAGATAACTTTGCAAGGTTTCACCTCAATTGTGCACCTCTTAATCCTACATAATTTTGTAGGTGTTCTGACTTAGGCTTTTCTGATTTGCTGTGTTAATAGGTATTAAAACTAAACTAGAAATGGGATTCTGATCCACAAACTGCTAAAATGTGTCTTCAGCTCATGAATGTTTCAGTGGAATTACAGTATTTTCTTTCTCTATGCAGAGAGCTATGGCTGAAACGTTTTACCTATCCAACATTGTGCCTCAGAATTATGAAAATAATGCTGGGTTTTGGAACAGGTGAGAAATTACTTGTAAGTAAACTAAGTGAAAAATACCAGGCAGCAGCATAAATCAAAAATGTTTTATTTTTAAAGGTTCTTCACATCCAGGTATTTTAGAGCAAGGTATCTGTAGAGATCATAGGAGCTTTCTCTGAAATAAAAGGCAGCTCAGTCCTCTCAGTGAAAGAACAGTGTAGTGACTACTTTAGTTCTTCATTCACTCAAACTTTCAAGGATATTTATTTAAAATAGACAAAATTATTTCTTCTGGCTGATATGGAGTAAAAGTACCAGGCTTAACTGTGCTTAAGAAAGTTTCAGCAGAAGCAAGGAGAGGGTTTAGATGTTCCTCAAAGAAGCACTTGCAGTGTGAGAGTATTCCCATGTCTGTGTGTGGATGTTGGTTCCCTTTGAATTGGAGAACTGAGCGCTCCCCACTGAGCCATCACTTTTCAGGTCTGAGGTGTTCCTTCAGGTCCTGGCTCCCAAGGAGCAGTCAGGCAGGGTCTCTGTCACTTGTGAGTGCTGACTGGATTGACTTTGAGGTGGAGTGGTTGATAAATTTAAACATGCTTCATGTAAGATTTTATTCTTCCCTTCCTTTGAGCAGAGAACGTAGTAAGAGGAGCATTCATTCAGTGCTTCTTGCATAGGACTTAGAGAATGTGAAGGCTCAGAAACAGGAGGGGAAAATGACAGATCTCTCAAGGTTCACTCAAGGGAAGGTCAGCAAAATTATATACAGTGTTGGAAAAAAAGTCCATCAAAAACTGCATCATCATTCATCTGCACACTGCTTTCCTGTTTTACAAGAAATTGTATTAAATCAGATGAACCATTCAGTAAGGTTATACTGTTTTATAGACAAATAAAATGCCATAACATTTTAAGAGGGTTTTTTTCTTTTTTTAATAACTCAAGTGTTTGAGCATAAATTTTCCTTTTACCAAAGCTAGGCAATTGTGTCAATTCAAGGTAGAGAAACCCTCTTTGTTTCCCTTAAGCAGGATCTCTGCCTAATCAGGAAATCATGGGGAGCGTTTGAAAATTTCCTCTGGCACTATCAACCCTGCAATTTAAGCAATTATTGCCACTTTTTCCCAACCCCAGCACCCTGTTCCCAGAGTTTAAATGCATGAAAAAGGCAGCGATGCCACTTTCTTATGTCACTGATTTCTTTAATAATAAATATTTTTAAGGATACTGTGTTTCATATGTGTTGCATCCTTTCCTAGCTTCAATATTCTCTTCCTTTCTCTTGTTTTAGTTACTTGCTTCTTGACTTGTTTTCTGAGGTGCAGGCAGACAATGCAGCTTAGTCAGTATAAGTGTCTGTTGTTTTCTAAAGTGGTGTTTGCCCTCCTGCTTTGTGTTTTTGCTGGTATCTCAGTTCCAGCTTTGGTAGTAGCCTGACTGTGATGAGTCCGTTTCATTTTGTTTTGCTTGGTTATGTTTCTGCCATATTGGAAAAGTGGATCAACTCATGAGGTGACTTCTAGAACCAACCTGGAAGATGGATTAGGAGTGGTCAGATGGGACAGACAAGGGGAACAGTAGGAAAGGGGAGAGCAGGACTATAATCATCCAGGAAGCTGTTAATAGTAAACTGCTGCACTGGCTCCATGGTGTGCGCTAATTAGTGTTCCTTATTCTCTTCCAACTGATATTTAACTGTTTCTGTCTTGTTTTGAGTGTCATGGTTTTGATTGCATGATCACTGTAATCTGACTTCTGTCCCTCCTGCCACCAAAAGCAGTTTGCTCCCTAGCTGCATTTATTCCCATTCTTTCCAGGTGGTGTTTGTATTTCTCTGCCATGAGACAGCCTGAGGAGCTGGACTGCTTGGAAGCAAAGCTGGTGATAGTAGGAAAAGAATTCACTTGTAGTCAATGTGTTGGTGTATCACATGAAGAAAGGGCTCATTTTTGCTCATTCTCATTTGTGTGGCTCATTCTTAGTGATTTAACTCACTAACCCAGCACAAAAGAAAAAAAAATACTGGTTTTGTTCAGGGTTGCTGATAGATAAAGAATGTTCAAGTGAAAAGGGAAAAGTGTGAGGAACAGGAATTAGAGAAGGGGGTGAAACCTCCCCCTTTCAGAGGCAGCCAGATTAGCTGGGATAATCTGTTTTATATTCTATATGTCCATTTGTGTGAAGTGCAACTCTTACCTTTGTAGAGGACCAATTGTATTTAATTTGATTTCATTGTTTTGATTTCTGTAACAGTTGGGCTGTTAGATCAAAGATGTACTATATGCATAGAATTATTTGGATTAGAAGGAGCTTTAAATTGGAATTCTAAACCTATTTCCAACCCCCTGCCATTGACAGAGACAACTTCCCCTAGATCAGATTGCTCAAAACCCCATCCAACCTGGCCTTGTTACTCTTTTGTTTTCTTTAAAATAGGTGTGATACAGGAACCTTCTTATTTGAGAAATATTATGTACTATAAACTGAATCAGTGTAAAAAGCAAAAATATGGTGGTATTCCTGGAGTTACTATTTTATTTTTGAACAGTTTTATATCTATTAAAAGAACAGAGTTAGTGGAAATGGCAAACAGAAACTGGAACTACAGAAAGAGCTGTGTTGCAGGACTTTGATTCCCTGGGAATAAACCCACAAATCAAATAATATAAAACCTTTCAAAATAAAAATGCCTCAATTTGCTGCTTAGAGCAATTCTATTTTTCTAATCCGAAGTGACCACCAACAGTATATTTCTAGTGTCAAGAGTGGGAGTAAGTAGAGAACTCAGTAATTCAGACATGTGCTAAGGCTGCAGAAACCATTTTCAGATGTGTGCAGCAACATGTCTGTAAATAAATGAACCTTATTTACACAGGACGAATGGGAAAAAGGACTTGGGCCTACATTTTACCTTCTTTGGCTTGTGAATCACTCAGATGAATCTGGAAAAATGCTCTCTGTCAATAGTTCACCCTTCCCTTCATAGTGTGTCTCAAAGATTAAATCTTCCCAGCTGACTTTTCCCTATCTGACAAATATGTTCCAGAATGGAAATGTACTGTCGGGAATTGACTGAGAGATTTGAAGATGTTTGGGTTGTTTCTGGACCTCTTACCTTGCCTCAAACAGATGGTGATGGAAAGAAGAGTGTTACTTATCAGGTATGTATATATGTTGCTGGGATAATAGTGCTGTAGTATTTATTTATTTAAAAGAGATATCAGAATTTGATAAAACAAAAGTTGAGCGTCTTAGTACAGGCAAAATGTATAAAATCTGCAGTACTTGTTGGGACAAGATTAGCAGAAGTGTTACATCTTGCCTATACACGAAAAGCATAATTTTAAAATAATTTGTTTATTTACAGAGATCTATTTCATGTCCGCAGTAAGCAGTAGAACTGTTTATCCAGTCAGAGTCAGTGGGGTTTGTTAATGCACAGGCATCTATTTGATCAATTACTTCATGAGCTTTAGAAAGAGTGGAATGCAAAGGTAGGATATGTCTCTCAAAACTCTACAAGATATTGGAGTGTCAGTGCTCTCTTAATTTCACAAGCAGTTGTTTGCTGCTGCACCATGGGCATCTCTTGGATGAGGCCTTGCAGCTGAGATTCTGAGCATGCCAGAGTCACTTGGAAGACTTCACTCAAGTGCAGTATCAATGGTACTGATACTCCCCTTCTTTTAGTCCCTTTTTTAATTACCTGCTTAAAATACTCTGAAGATTCATCATGCACAGTCTGTAGGTCACTGACAGACAGATGGGACAGGCTGTGAAGTTGAGAAGTGAATTTATTGTTGCTTACCCAGACTTACTCTTAGTAGGCTTGTTTTTAGACATCTGTAAGGTTTGAGCATGGTAAGTTATTCAAGGGACTGTTACCTTCTGCCCCCACTGCAATGAGATATTATTGATATTTGGAGTTGCAGATGAAAGCTGGCATAATGCAAATAATAGTGCTGCATTTTGTACCTCTTGAAAAAAAACACTTTTCCTTGAAAATAAGTTGTTGGATCAACTGCAGCTTCAGCTTGTGAGCAATTCAGCTTCCAAGCAGTTCTCTGAGGAGGAATGGATGACCTTGCTGAAACAACCCCATATTTCACAGGGATGTGAGAGGCACAAAAGGGAGAGAGCTCTCAACACTGGCTTGTTTAGCAGTAAGTTAGGCACTATTTCTCCTTTATAAACACACAGCTGATTTCCTTTTGATTGAACTTGGAACTTGGTCATGACAGAATATGATGTTTCCCATTTGTTTTAAACTTTTTACTTCTTGAGAAACTTTCCCTTATGTCTCCAGTCAAACCTGTCAAACCTTGACTGTCACAAAATCACAGCATTGGATTTGGATTTGTTATTTTTGGGGGGAGTTATGCATATGAAAGTGCAGTAGTAATTAGCTACCTTCTTCATGTTTAGTGGCAGTTCCAAACTTCAGCTCTCACCTCATCTTTGTGAGGGAGGTGCAGACTGTGCTCATTTTTCAATAAGCTATAGTTAAGGGGTATGACCAATGCCAGATGACAAATTAGTGGCAAAGCCAGCTTTAGATTGGCGTCATCCTCTGCCACCCACAGGTGCTCACTTCACCACTGTCCTTTCTACTTTCCAGGCCTTCCTCTGCCTTTCTTTTGTCTGCCAGCACTGATGACTGTCAGATCCTTCCAGAAAATGCTTGATTTTGTGCAGTAGCAAACCACCTATACTGGGTTTACTGGGCTAGTTTTGTAGTGCTGTAGAAAGATTGAGGCAGCACAGAGTAGTCCAGTGCTTCCTGGTGACAGCAGGAGATGTGTCCTAAAGCACACAGCTGGGAGCAGGAGGGAGATGTTCCCTCTCAACAGTCTTCAGCTGAGCATTTGGCTTCCTGTCACTCAGAATGGTACAGAGTTCTCCAGGCTTACACACGGCTTGCTGGGATGTGCTGCCTTGTAGCTCTCAGGATATTGCATTTATTTTTCATCCTTAAAAAATATATTCATCTTACATAGCAAAGAATTAAAAATCTTGAGCTGACTTGAACATTTTATAAGTGGAAATCATTTTCAGGAAGAAGTTAAATCATCTATCAACTGCATCTATCAATGGCTTCACTTTAATCTTGCTCTGAATGAGTCTTTCATTCTTCTCTAGAGAAAGTGTTTACTTAGAAGAGGAAGATTGCATTTTCTGAAAAATGATTGTCATTTTCAGTCTTGGCTTTGAAATGTAAATTTTACTATTCCACAGATAAAAATCAGAGCAGATACTGCATCTTACCAGCTTTATTTGAAATAACTTGATACCTACATACAATGGTGACATAATAGTGGCACTAAATGCCCACATTGTTGTGCTTGTGATCTCATTCAGTTCTTGTCTTTTGTCTTCATCATCTTTGCGTTTGATGACAGCACAGATGTTTTAGGAATGTTTTACCAGTTTTGGTCTTAACTATGAACTAAAGTTCAGTGTGGGATTGAAAATGGTGAAGTGATGGTGTTTCTGTTTGTTTGTCACCACGTTTTCACATTCATAAATCCTTTTACTGAGCTTTCTACAGTAAGATTCCTTGTGTAAATTGATTTTTACTTAAGTACAGATAATGGTTTCTCCATTATCTGGGAAAAATAAAACAATAATTTGGTAGGGTTATTGTTTGTTTAAAATATCAAATGATTTGATTTGAGTCCTCTAAATAAATACAGGCAGAGAATGTTGGGGCTTTTTATTTTGAAATTTGTTCACAGCTTACGTTTTTGTGCTTTGCATTGCAGTTGTACTTTGAGGAGAGAGACTTCAGAGTAGAGGGGTGTGTTGGGTTTGTTTGTTTTTTCTTTTATGAACACATTCACTTAGAGGAGGAAACACAACATGTCAAAGCACTGAAGAGAAGTTCTTTTCAAATACACACCTTGGATGTAATTGCAGTCATTGCCATTGATTTTGGTAGTCTGGGATTCTGCCTCTAAAGGAAGAACAGTAATGGTTGTGAAGGGAAGGAATCTCTTAGCTGTCTTTCAGAGTGAACTCAGCAGACTTCACACAAATGACTTCAGACTGAAAGGGGTTTTAGTCCTCATTGTTTGGGCATGAGAAGCTGATGTGAGAAGATGTCCTTTCCTTTGTCCCTGCTGTTCAAGGAGAAGTGCTGCAGTACACACCAGAGTGCTGAAACTCACAACCTGTAATCTGCCAATGCCACTGTTAAGGCTCAGCTCCTCTCTAATGATTTTGCTCTCTCAGACAGAGCTGTGAAAAGGAAAAAAGGAAAACACTGAAGTGCTACAGTGAATGTGTCTGCACTGATTTGTTTCAGATCCTCTCTTCAATCTTAGTTTCCTTGTTTTTGGCTAAAGGAGTGGTGAAATATGTATCCATGGTTTTACATGCTAGTGTTTTTCTCATCAAACATCCAAAAAGGTTATTTTTAGATCACTATAGAGGAGAAACAGAGAATCAGTCATGGCTTTGTTCCCAGTTCCTGCCTGGACTCTGGTACCATTTGCTCTTTAATTCCAGAAAGGGAATTAACCTTGAACTCCTTAGATGCCATCATTGTTCTGTCTATTGGCTAAACTTGTGCTATCCTCAGATATGTTCTGTCATTTCATCTGTCTCCAGTGGAGATTTTTATTGCAGAGAGTAGATTGATGATCATGCTTGGTATCTGAAAAACGTATTTTGAGAGTATATGTAGAATAGAATGCCAACAGGAAAATCTGTTCTGTATCATTGGAGAGGCAGATGCAGGTTTTTCATCTTTGTCCAGATCAAATCAAAATGACATTGTCTTGTTTTATACATTACTGCTATCCAGTCACTGTCACTTTAGTGATTTTCCTCTGTCAGCAGATTTGGAGTTTCAAATACGAATTTTGCAATAATTAACTACATCATGCTCAGTGCTCCACCCTCCCTATTCCCAAGCCATCCCAGTGAATGCTAATTTAAGAAGAATTAGCTGTGGCTGGCAAATGAAAATACAGTTTAGTAAATGTTTTGTTAGTTGTTTGAAAAAGACATTTTAATGTCCTTTTTACTGATACATGAGATTCATACTGGAATCATTTTTGCTGTTTAGTTTTCTAAATTTAATCACCAGGCTGGGCCAGAGAGGCACAATAACCATTCCAGAAGGTACAGCTGTCATCTCTTTCTGTGACAAATAACTGGGAAACAAATTGCACTCTCAAATATGAGATAGTCCTTTATGGTTTTACCCAGATAACTTTCAGAACTAGTAGAGGTTGTCTCCTAAGATACTATAGGGGAAGCAATGCTTGTTAAAGGAGGAAATAAACCTGGGAATTATTCCTTGTTTGTTGGCTGCTCCAAGTGGTCCCAAGAGATTCCTACTGGATGTAGGTCCATTATAGATGTCCCATAAACATTATGGAAAGGCTTCAGTCTTAGCTCAGCTGGTCTAAACCACCAGAGCTCTGTCAGGCCTAAATTTAGATGTGAGGTACAAATAAATGGAATAGACACTGGGTTAAAGTGGGAGGAGAAGAGACACTGAAGGTGCAGGAGAGATTAATTGGGATTGCTTTTATTTAGCACTGTACCCATCCTGAAGGTTATGCTGTTATAGGAAGAGAGGTGTTAAGGACTGTGATGGATTCTTGTTTAAGCTGATCTAACTGATCTAAATGAATTCTATGGAAGCAGTAGTCTGTCATCATGTAAATACAGTTTATTACATACATGATATATATATATATATATACACATACCCTTTTTATTAAAGAAAAATAAAAAGGGGTTGGGGCATGTGTCTTTAAATGTCATAACTCTGTATTCAGGAGCAGGGTTTTTTTTTTGCCATCTCATTTCTTTTTTTTCTTCCATTTTTAGAATTGCCAAATGATTTGGCAATAACAATCAGACCAGCCATAACAAATTAAATTTTCCTGAAGTACATACATTTGCATTTTGGAGTGTTTGGCTGTGCAGATTGTTACTATGATTTTTATCTGTAGTGTTTTCTGGTTTGTGTGTTGCTAGGTCTGCCTTCACACCCCTCAGTTCTTCTCAGTGCCATCTGACAGAGCTCTCTCAAATATTGGGGGAAAACACTCTTGGCAGAATCAATGCTGCCCAACAAAGCCAGAAGGAACTTGAGAGGAGGCAGTTAATGCTGTCACAATGATCGAGTAAATAAAGTTACACTGATAGTAAATGGAATGTTTTGTAGTGCCAGAAAGTCTGTTTCTATACAGAACTCAGTATCAAATGATAACAAAGCTCTGGGTTGTCAAACGTGGGGTCACATCAGCAGGAATGATGTTATATCTACAGTGAAAGACCTGATGGACCTGGTCAGTGTCATGCTTGGGGGACAGGAATGATTCCATGAATTCTGTCCCCCAAGAAGTGTGATGGAAGTGGTAATTTTGCTACTGCCAGGTGGAGGGGAAAGGACTCTGTCACAACAGCTGGGTGTGCTTCTTTTCAGACAGTTCTGTTTGCAGTTCTGCCTCAGTTCTAAACTCAGGTTAGAATTTCACAGAGAGTGAAGAAACAGCTACTGGAGTGTCAAGGGAATTTCTGGAGCTGACATTTTTAAGTATTTGATAGTGGTACCCTCTGATGGAAGGACTGTGCAGTGGATGCTGGTGGTTAAGGCATGATTGAGAGTGATTTCTGTTTGCCAGGTTCTGAGGGAGTCACGGATATTTGACAATCCAGAGCTGGCTCTCGCTGAGGAAGGGCTCCTTAGTCCCTTCTGCTGATTCTGTGCACGGTGGATTTTCAGTTTCTGGTCACTAGGTGGCAAAATTCCACTTTGGGATTCATGAGCCCTTTCTTTTAAAAATGATCCGTACCCTTGCAGAGGAAGATAATTTTTTTGCAGTCTGGGAAGCTGTAACAAGTCCAGTGTAAAATGAAAATTTGATAACGTTAATTTGTGTTTAGAATTTCCATGCTGTAGCACTCTGTTTTCATCTCATATAATCTCAACTGTTCTGCCATTGTACTTCTTATATTCCTTTTCACTCGTTCATGGAGTTTCCTATCTCATAAACTCCAAACTGACATTTTTAGGAACTGCCTTGTAATTTATCTGATTACCACCATGAAGGTGGCATTAGTTAATGCCAGATACTTAAGCTTACTGTTGATGCCATTAGCAAATGTCTTCAATAATTATTTTGATATTTAAGGACTCCACAGGTGTTATCAAATTTGCTTTCTCTGTTTTTAAAATCTGCAGTCAAGAACAGAATTTGGCCAAAACTGGGAGGAGAGCCAAGCTTAAGACAAATCCTCATCCAATGACTTGGCTGTGAGACTGAATTTATCAAAGCTCTCTGAATTCTCTCAGGTTTAAGAAATATTCTGCCCTCATCTGTCCCTGTGAGCTCTTCAAGTTTCTTTTACAACAGCTTATAAACACATTTGTTGTTTTAGTGATATGTAAACATTTCTGAATGTCAGGAATTGCACACATGTTAGTGCCCTGCCCTCATGACAGCTGTCCATGTTTAATTTGGCTTTGAGAAGAATAACAAATTCACACACACTTGAGGAATGTCAGTAACAATGTCATTAATGAAAGAAGAATAATAAACACTGCTCTGAAAATGACATTATGATAATGTTACATTATTAGGAGATACAAGTTCAGTCAAAGAAACAAAGCAAAAATTAAAGGAATAAGTACCTGCAAAAATTTAGGGCAATGCACATTTTTACATTGAACTGATAGAGACAGCAAAGCATCTGAAATTTCACGTTGGTTTCCCAAATGATGATGGGAAAGAGATATATTTAATGCTATAAAAAGAAGGCTTTTAGCTTGAGTGCCTTTTTTTTCATGTTTCATGAGCCTGTTGAAAATTTAGAAGATTAAGCAAAATTTTATAGCAATAGCAAAATGGGGATTTTCAAAGACTTGCACAAAAATTTGCCTTGTGGGCTGTTACAAACATGGTGTGAAAGCATGTAGGACAGCAGTGATTTCAACAGGCAATTGCTGTATTTTCTTGCTTGTATTGGAGCACAGAATTCCTTTTAGAATCACAGATACTCTTAAAAACCTGCTCTTTCTCTCCAGCTGGGACAGAGAGCTGTTTCAGGCCTTGATTTCTGAAAGATGATCTGCTGCCTGTGGATAGACAGGCACAAATCAAAGTCAACATCTGTGCATGGATAATGTTGAACCATTTTCCATCCTGTTACAATAGGAGCATATGCTCTCTGCCTCTGCCAGGCAAAGCTCTGAGATAAATGGGATGGTGCAGATCTGGATGGTGATTAAGCCTGCTGAAGTTTAGGAGGAAAATCCTCTAGGTGGCAATAGGAAATGGAATTGTGGAGTTTGTTTTTCCTGCCTCTTTCTTCTGTTCCAAATTTCACTTTTGCAGTGTCACACTTTTTTCTCTGGCAGTTGAGCTGGTGGGGGGGGGCAACTCTATGGAAACATTTCTCTGCAGCTTCTGTATTCACTCCCATAAAACAGCAAAGTGTGGGATATTACAGGGAGTAATGATGGAGATACTTTGCTGTGCTCCAGAACTGCATTTCCTTTTTTAACAGAAATCATTGGGTCACACTGCAGAAATTACTGGTGATGCATCCTGTGCATGGTGCACATACGTGTTAAACTGCAGAAAAATACATTTATTCCTAGTCATGCATATTTACTCTGTCAGAGAAATCAGGCACTGTCCTTTGATTGTGCTCTCCAGCAGAATTAGCTGGGGATAGAACTTTTATGCCCTGTTTTGAGTAAGAAAGGGACACCTGTAGACACTGCCAGTTTGGGCACCTGAAGACGGTTTTATCTGCTTTAACACTATGAACACTCAGTGAAGTTACTGCAGTAGTTGTTTGCTGCTGTTCAGAGAAATTGGTATGAAGCCTGTCCACTGCTTAAATTTAATTAAATTCTCAAAAGAGAGTTTACATGGAACTGAAATGGTACATAAATTACATACCTAACCATTACATGTATGGAATTGAATTTAGATCTACATTTCTCAAAAGGCCAGCCCTTCCTTCATTTTGAACGAGTCCTCTCTGTTTCTTTTCCTCTCTCTTCCTAGGTGCCCATACTATGCATAAATGTGCATTATTTTGCATAGAATATATACATTTGCATAATATTACATAAGCACCGGGTCTGTTTTCCCTTAACACCCACTTCAGGCATTCAGCATTTCCATCTCATACCTAACTGTGTTGTGTGCAGCTCTATTGATTCCCCAGCCTCTTTATCCACCCACTCAGCCCTCAGCCTCAATCCCCAGTTCCCTCAGCTCGCTCCACATGCGTTCACCTGTTTGTTTTACATATTCCATGTAGCCCCACTGATTGGAGATCCTTGTGCAGCTCCATCTGTGTGCTCGCCCTTCCTCGGGTCTTTTGTGCAGCAGAGTGAGGATGCTGGGATGTGGATGTGAGTGGGAGGTGTGGAGAAGCAGGAGCTGAGCTAAGGAGGACCTGGTACATATCCATGGGTTTGTAGTGGGAAAACTCTGCAAAGAGGCCTGGAAAAGGCCATACTGCACAGGAATGCTGCAGGTCAGGGGATTGTTGGCCCAGGGAGACACTGAGGACTGGGATTTAGCTTCACTACTGCTTTCTCTCAGGAGGCTACAGCATCTTCTCCTCTTTCTCACCTTCCTCTCTGCCCTAGGAATGTGCAGGAGGTGGGATTGCAGTGCAGGCTCTGCAAGCTCCCTGCTCCAGGGGAGAAAAGGAGCCCCAGCCTACTGCCTTTGGGTGCCCTTGGGTGAATATGGAAATATGAACCCCTTACTCTCCCCTTCAGGGATTTTCTTGGCTCCCTCCCTCTCACCCCCAATATTTTGCAGGTACTCCCCAGCTCCAGTGCCACTGATCTCAAATAGGTTAAAGCTCCCAGCACCATTCATTTTGTAATTCAGTGTTAACTCAGCAGATACAGCAGTGTGTTGCTGCACTGCTTTTAGTACATTTGAGCATTACCTGTGCATCAGTCAGTTTTGATTATTTTTGGTATTGGTCCTGGGGAGGTGTAGCTCTGGTTTCACATCCACAGAATGCTAAATGCGAAGTGCTTTGACACACGGGAGCTCTCATTTCCCTATCAACACATCTGTCATCATTGAAAGGGAGAGAAGATTTGGCATAAGGCATTCATTCCTTGACCAGTTTCAGTGACTGTTTGATGTCCAGGCAGAGTATTACCTGGGGAAGGTTGGTGGCATAACCATGACAATTTTTGTAAAAAAACAAAAACCAAATAATCCAACCACCTCTCAAAAAACCAAAACCCAACCCAACCAAAAAAAAAACCAAAAAACAGAACAAGAACAAACCCCACCCCCTGAATAAACCCAAACAATCAAAAAAGCTTAAACTACAGCAAAACTATTAAATAGCCTCATTTAGGGCAAGGGAGGGAAGTATTTCTAAAATACTTCTTTACACAGTAAAGAAATCTAAGAGCATGTGTTTTCCAGAAACAGGAGTAATGTTTCTACTATGTTATTGCACAAAACATGAAAAAAAATTATCAGAGTTTTCCCTTTCTCCTGAAGGTACTTTCTCTGGTTTTGGTCTAAGCAGTAAGACTTTAGGACTAGTCATTTAAAAAACTGGCAACAGAAGTAGAGGACACAAATCACTGAAAGAATTTGTAACTCAAATTTAATTAATATTGGAATAGACCAACATGAATCTTGGTTCAATAGCTACAGGCAAAATTTAATTTTAAAAATGTATTTTCATTTGCAGAAGGGCTGAATAATCAGAAAAAAAAGTGTGCATAGGAAGTGTTTATTATGTGACTGAGTTATACTCAATATATGAGTGGACAAGGCATGTCTGAACTGTTGACACTTTCAGTTAATATGATAAATACCTGCTTTCCCTGAATTGGTATTTTAACTGTATCTAACAAAAGCTGTCCCAAAAATCAAAACAGTCGGTCCTTGCTTTTGCAGGTATTTCAGATCCTGGAAACAGCACCAAATTACTGGATTTTAAATAGAGTATAAAATGCCTATGTAGATTTTGTAAGGGATCTGCATCTTTTTCTTCCATTGCAATTAGAATAAAAGCATGGCTTTGAGAAGGGTACTTACAGAAGAGTTATGCAAAACTCAAATTTTCCATGTGTGAGCCTGTTACACTCTCTGAAAATGACAGATTCAGTTCAGCAATAGCAAAGAAGCAAAAAAAGCCTAATTCAGTGAATGCATGAACATAATTTCTGAGTCCTGGAGAGATTACATTTGCCATCAATAGGTGTATTCCCTTGGAGTCATCCCTGGCACAGGGTGGGGTGAGACTTTAACAGTCCTGATCCTCCACTCTTGGGGCTCACCTTAAATCCCTTGATCCTGGTCTGAGTGACACAGGAGGAAACTCAGCATGTAGGAGCACTGAAGTTGGATTGTAGGGAATTTATGGAAGAAATAGGTGCATTTTCTTTGGATAGGCTTCTCTTCCAAGAAGATACTGAGTCAATGAATGTACTTTATATCTGGATCTCCTGCAAAAAATGCTTACTTAGGTAAAGTAGCTTTTAAATGCTACCTGGGTGTGGGCAATAAGAGAAAAAAAATAAATGACAGATGGTAACCTAGAGTTGATTTGAAATGTATATTAAAACCTCTATGATTTGGAACTGTCAGGTCAGGAACTTTTATTGTATGTTATAATATAAGTTATTGTAGTTAAAAGAGAGGAGCTCCAGAGAGAGGGAAGATGAAGTTGTGGTGCTTAGGGACATGGTTTAGTGGTGGTCTTGGCAGTGCTGGATTGCACTTGGTAATTTTAAAGATGTTTTCCAAGCAAAACAAGGCTATGATTTTTTTTATCTGTACCAGGTAATTGGGAAGGATGAAGTGGCTGTACCATCCCACCTGTACAAGGTGGTCCTCGCCAGGCGGAGCAGAACCTCCTCAGAGCCCCTGGTGCTGGGGGCGTTCGTGGTGCCAAACAATCCCATTGGCTTCAGCCACCACCTCACTGACTTCCAAGTCAGCCTTGAAGACCTGGAAAGAATGTCAGGTTTAGTTTTCTTCCCCCAGCTGGACAAGACCAAAGATGTTAAAAATATCTGTGAGGTGGATACCTGCAAGCTGATGGGCTTCAAGGAGTTCACTCTGTACATCGCTGCCCGCAAAGTGCAGAGCGCGCGGACGCTGCGCCGGCTGGAGAAAGCCATGGCAGAGTTACAGGAGGCAGGAATTGAGCCTGATGAGTATCTCCTGAAGCTGTACAAGAAGAAGGAGGAAGAACTGCTGCAGGAAAAACCAGTAGCAGCTAGAGAGGGGAGAGCTGGCTGAGTATTCAGGAAGTTGTTTGGGTTTTTGGAAAGGGGAACTGAAGGCAAACACGAAGACGAGGGCTCCTTGAATCGTATTTTTTTGATTTGTGAAAACAATAAAGAAATATTTGGAAGCTGATGGGCTTGGAATAATGCTTATTCTTGTGTAACACGATGCAAACACATGGTTTGCTGCACTACTTAGACATGGGAAGTGTAAATGACCCCTTTCTGGCCTGAGTAGATCACTGGACCTCCAGGAAAGGCTTTGTGCTATTTTCCACGTGGCATGTCAGACTTAGGGTTTGTGTGGAATCCCTTCTAGGAATATCACAAAAATAGACAGTGGACACCTTGGGAGTACAACTGGAACATGTTTAAATGGAATTCCATCTGCAAGTGTTCTCACTGCAGTGCTGTAGAAGCAATTGTACTTTCTGGAATATTTTGAAAATTAATTAAAAATATTTCATGTAACACTCATTTATTAGAGACATGTAAGACAATCTGGTCTTCCCTTAGTTGTATTAACCAAAACCTCCTGATTTTCTGTCCTTTGAATACTTCAGCATGTCAGGAGCTCACAACTGTTATCATTTGCAGCAAACTTACTTCATCATGTAAAATTCTGTGGTTTTTTTTTTGTAAGAAAACCCCAATAAAACTACATTTTAATCAAGTGCCTACCAGTGTAGTTTGGGTTTTCACAAATTAATGTAAGCTCAATATTAAATTTTCACCACTAAGTTTGGATAAACATGTTTTCTTGTATATTGTTTGATTTCAGAGGTGAGCATTACTTTCTTTTTGGTTGTCATAGTCACTGGCTTTTTTCTCAACATCTGCCTTTGGACTATAAAGTGTGCAACAAAACTTGTATATTGACTGAAAATGCATTTCCCGTTCTTTTTCGGTGGCAACTGATGTTTATCAGATTTACATCTACTTGGAAGATTAAGTGAAATATTTTTCATTAGTTTCATACTTTATTTGTGCAACTTATTGCCACTTGTATCCTCTGACATCTTACATCTGGAAAGAAAGAATAAAATCTGGAAATATTTAGAAGGTTTTTTTTGATGGTGAGGATTGATAGACATTTAGAGTTTGTGCCATAGAAACACCTTCACAGTTTTCACATGAAAGAAGGGTCATGTAGTGCCTGGCTGAATGGGGCTGTTTTCATAAAGGATGAATCAGGAGCATTATTTGGATGCTGTGAATCATCAGCTGGAGGTTCTAAGAACTCTGTATTTCCCTCTTTGCTCATTTGCAGTATCCCAAAGCAGATCACTTCATAAAAGCAAGCCGTGGTTCCCATGACACTTTTGTGTTTGCCAAGAACATGTACTCAAAATCCAGACATTTAAATCCAGAGAAATGTCACTAGCTAAGGACATCAGAGAAGCCTACTGCTCACATGAATTAGAGAGAAATTGTGTGAAATCCTGACAAAATGTTTGCTCATTTAGATTTTAGCCCAGAATTATGGTTGTAAATCCTTTCAGCTGTAACAAAAGTAGCAAATTGCAAAACAAGAAGCCACATTTCCCTTTGCAGAATGTGGGAGATGTTGGGAAGGGTGGGGGTTGCCTGGAATAACAAAATGCCAAATCCTTCACGTGCCTCTTGGTGGTCCAGTGAGTTTCACTGGAGTCCAAGCAGCCTTTGGGCACTGCCATACTGTCACCCTTTGAAACAGGTTCATTGCTCTTTGCAGTCTGTTTTCCCCTGTTATTTGAATTATTTCAGCCTTCCACCTTCCTCTTCACCCTTCAGCTGAGAGGTTACAGATCTCCCCTGTGCTGTTCACACGCTCATGGGTGGCTGAAGCAGATCTCAGTGCTGCAGATCTGTGTCCATCCCTAGCAAAACCTGCCTTGGGACAGTGCCAGATGTGTGTGAGGAGCTCCAGGGGTGTGTGAGAAGCTTCAGGTGTGTGTGAGGAACTCCAGATGTGTGTGAGGAGCTCCAGATGTGTGTGAGGAACTCCAGATGTGAGTGAGGTGCTCCAGTGGTGTGTGAGAAGCTCCAGGGGTATGTGAGGATCTCCAGGGGTATGTGAGGAGCTCCAGATGTGTGAGAGGAACTCCAGATATGTGTGAGGAGCTCCAGTGGTGTGTGAGAAGCTCCAGATATAAGTGAGGAGCTCCAGATGTGTGTGAGGAACACCAGATGTGTGTGAGGAGCTCCAGTGGTGTGTGAGAAGCTCCAGGGATATGTGAGGAGCTCTAGTTGTATGTAGGGAGCTCCAGGTGAGTGTAAGGAGCTCCAGGGGTGTGTGAGAAGCTTCAGGAGTGTGTGAGGAGCTTCAGATGTTTGTGAGGAGCTCCAGATATGTATGGGGAGCTCCAGGGGTGTGTGAGGAGTTCCAGGGGTATGTAAGGAACTCCAGATGTGTGTGGGGCGCTCCAGGGGGTATGTAAGGAACTCCAGATGTGTGTGAGGCGCTCCAGGGGTATGTGAGGAACTCCAGATGTGTGTGAGGCGCTCCAGGGGTATGTAAGGAACTCCAGATGTGTGTGGGGCGCTCCAGGGGTATGGGAGGAGCTCCAGGTGTGTGTGAGGAGCTCCAGGTGCCATCCCTTGCTGCTGACAGCTCACCACTTTGACAGCAGCAGGCGCACCGAGTGCATTCCTGTGGAGTCCTGCTATGGAGACCGCTGCTCCCTAAGAGAATCTCTTCAGGCCTTACGTGCCCCCTTGGATTCCTGCGAGCCCCAGTTACCATAATTTCCATGCCTTGTGGCTTACAGCATGGCCTGGACTGCTGGGATCATTTTCAGCCCCGTCTGAGCATGGTTGGTGTTCCTCAGCTTCCCTCAGAGAGTGGCAGCAGGTGGTGAACCCTGAAACCCCTTCCAGAGCTGCTCCGTGCCAAAGAGAACATTCACCTGCTCCCCTCCTGCTGCTTTCCTGATCTCAATTAACTGTGGAGTCTGGCATGGAGCAAAAAAAAAATGTGTTTTCTTTACAGTAGGAAATACAAGATGAGTAATAGCAAAGGGGTGAGGCTTTACACACTTGTTAGAGCCGCCTCTGTGAGTAATTGATTCAGCGTCCGTGAGAACTGTGCTGGTGTCCGTGTCCATCTGTCAGTCCTGTGGCACAATTAATCTTGTGCATCTGTAGTGACAGTGGGAACCTCTGTGCTGCAGCTAAACAGCAGGAGTCCTGGAAATGGAGAAATTTGTTCTTTGTACTTCCACTGTTCTTGTATGTTTGTTTTAGAAGATAAATAACTAAATCACAGGGGAAAGTTGACAGCTAGGCTGTCCGCAGACCGATAACAGTGATTTTCTGATATTCTCATGGCTGGCTGCTCTTGATTGCGTCTGCTGGGCTGGAATCAGGGTGAAAGTGGCAGAAGGGAAGGGGATGCAGGGAGGAGGGGATGCAGGGAGGAGGGGATGCAGGGAG
>QUSF01000003.1:3852900-3951168 GCA_003676055.1 Chloebia gouldiae | reverse complement strand
AGGGGATGCAGGGAGGAGGGGATGCAGGGAGGAGGGGATGCAGGGAGGAGGGGATGCTGGGCTCTGGGCTCGTGGACTTTGGGCTGCGCTCGGTGCACTTTAGTGTTTGGCCTTTTGAGGGCAGACTCCTTCCACAGCCTCAGCCCCGGCAGACGAAAATGATGGGGGACATGGCTCGAGTGTCTCTGGCCCATAGCAACTGTATTTCTCTTTGTGATACTGAAATACCCGTTTAAAATGAGCTGCTTCAAGCATTATATTGAAGCATTATATCAAGTGCAGTATGAAGCTAATGATTTTTCCTAGATAAGGGTTTTGACAGTAATGTCTGGAAGTGCATTCACATTGACCACCCAAGTTGTGTGTCTGCTACAAAACAATTTTGTCTCCAGCTTCTTCATGAATTTCATTCTAGGTGGGGATTTAACTGAGGATTTAACTCTCCACCGAGTCTTGCAGTGCTTTGATTTACAACTATAAACACAGTTGGGTGGGGAAAGAGGGGTGGAATTAAAAGTTCTCCTTTTAATTTTGGTGTGGTTGGTTTATTTCTGCGCAATTTTCAATTTGTCCTGTGGTTTTAAAGATGGATCTTTGCTAATTGTGTTGAGTGCTGCACTAAACTATGGAGAAACAGTTTCTTGCTTGATGAGGTGATATATATTGGATATACCAGGAAACAATTGGAAGGCAGAAGATACACCAAGATAACCAGATCTGAGGATTTCTTTCCTCAGCAATTTTATGATTCCATGCTACTTCCAGTACCCCACCTGGTTTAATGAGGTGTCCAAGCAGATGTGCTTTTACAGCCTTGTTTTATTTGGGCCATGGACTGGTGGAAACTCCCAGTTTGTACAATTCCTGCCAATCTGGGCAGCTAGAGCCATGCTGTCCCTGGGGCTGCTCACTGGAGACACAGCTGTGTCAGCCCCAGAGGATTTGAAAGTCTCCTGCCTGCCAGGTGCCTTTGCCATCTGTGCTGGTGGGTGGAGTGGGCTTGTGGAAATACAACAACCTTGCTTTGTCTCATTTTGGTGGGAGGTCTCCACGGTGAAGCTGCTCTAAAGATGCTTCCCCAGGCAGGGCCAGCCAGGTGGGTAAAGCAGAGGACAGCGAAGGGAGAGGGACTTTTTGGAGGCAGCTTGCAGAGCAGTGACACCTCTGGCACTGTAGCACCTGGGTCTCTTTACATGTTTAACCTTTGCCAGCCTGGTGAAGTGTGGAACTCCAAGGCAAAGGGAATATTTTTCTGTCTGCCCTGAGGGGTTCTGATTCCCAGGGAAGCACTGACTTTGAACCTCACTCATGGAGAAGGCCTTCAAATCCTCAAAGTAAACTAAAGACCACAAAAGTGTGAAATAGATTATAAAGAGTAGTATAGTATGTCACTTGGGTGAGAAATTTAGGTTTTAGGATTTTCAGTATGTTGTAGATGGGGACAAGATAGAGGGTAGAAGGTGTTGTCTCATGTTCCTTTTGCTTCTCTCTTCTTCATGAGTTTGAATGATATCTTGCAATTGGATAGAAAAATCTGCATTGTGGGTCTTTATGGGACAGTTATTAGGTTAGAAGGGAAAATAATCTGTGTCATTTCTTATTTAGGCAACTTAGTTTTTGATTAGGCTTAAAAGGCCTTGTAACACAAAATTGTTGGCCATTTTTATGCTGTTTTCATACATGCAAGATCTAGTGCAGACAGCGTACTGAAGTTTTGATAAGATAACAATAAAACAAGAAGCTAAAGACCAAAAAAGTCCTGTGTGTCTCCTTTTCCTAACACAAAACTGCTCCAAGAGGGTTTCCCCTGTCAGGGGAGCCCCCAGAGAGAGGCCCAATGTGGGGCCAGCAAAGCCATAGTGAAGGAAACCCCAAAGCCTCCTGTGCCCATCCTGGTGCCCATGGGTTTGTTCCCAGCAATGAGGCTGGGGAGGAATTAACATCTAATTTGGCTCAGTGGGGAGATGAGGAGCAATTTTGCTGTTATTTTTGAATTATCTTCTGAAGTTACATGGGAGAAGCTTTTCTCACCATACAGCAAAGGAAATGTAGGAAATGTTTCAATTTTTTTTTTTTTGTTATTTTTTGATACAAGTCCATCTAATCAGCTCCACCCACACAGTGGTGGTGCAGCCAGATCTCACACGCTTCCTAATAACCATCTGCCCGTGCAATTAATGGCTTTTCTGCTTTTGCTGTAGTGTGGAGGAAAAGACTGAACCAGAGCTTTGAGTGTTTGCTTCAAATAACTGAATAGTGTGTTTGTGTGTGTGGATGCTCTGGGATGGAACTTGGTGCTGAGCTCCCTCCACTTTGCCACGTTATAAATTAAGATGGTCTTGTAAATTTAACTGGTCTTTCCCACGGTGCCATTCCAACAGGGCAGGTTCCCCACCTGCTGTGTGAAAAATTAACAGCTGTGGCTATGTAGTATTCCTGAAATATTCCCTCCCAAGAGCTGAACACAAGGCTGATAATGTTGGTTTGAGGGTTACGATGGCTGCCATCCCGGTGTCCCCATCAGGAGTGGGTGGGGAGGGGGCAGGAAACAGATCTGTAAGGAAATGCTTCCAACTCTGCTTAAGAAACAGAGCAGAGATATTTAGCAAATCACAGAAGTAAATTTGGGTTGTGTCAATAAATGAATCAATGAATAAATATTTCCCAAGACAACAGATAAGAACCTATGCAAGTTTTCCCTAGAAGCTCTCTGATGGGGCAGGGCTCAGCATCGAGCAGGATAGAATGGGAGCACACACTGAGCTGCTGGTGCTCACAGCCCCAAGTCCTGTCCCATCTTTCCTTGGGGAAAGAGCATCCCATCTCCCTGCCAGCCTCCTTTTTCTTCCCTATATTAGGAGAGATATAATTCCTGTCTACATGACTCTCTGTTGCTGCAGTGCCTTCAAAAGCGAGGTGGCCATGCCCACCTCCTGGGGAGCCACAGGGGGACACAAAGGATCAGCCCAGTAAAACTGGGCTTAAGCTTGGATTTGGTTACAGAGTGTTGTAAGGTGCAAGGTAAGCTAAAACTGGAAGATGTGAAAGTAGGTGAGAGAGCTGACCTAACTGATGGCATTGCTAGAGGGGAGGATGCCAAACTGTGCCCCTCAGCAGGTGCTGCAGGACTAGAGAGCATCACCCTCACATCAGGCATCAGCTCACCTCAAGCTCTGATGTGCTGGAGCTCCAGATAAAGATTTATCTGCACCTTGAAGACGTCTGTATTGCTACTCCTACCTCCACCCTAGCATTTTTGTGTTATTAATACATCACACTGACTTTCCAGCTGAGGGAAATCTAATCATAGAATCCAGCAGTGCTCACTGAGAGTTCAGGACCTCACTGGTGAGTGGCATGCTGGTGACAGGGCTGCCTTTCCCCACTGCCTCCCACTGCCTGTGGGGATCTTTGGAGCCCTGCAAATTCTGCCAGGGTTAAAAAGCAAATGCAGATTGCTTGGTGTGTGTTATCCTGGGACACAATGATGCCCTCATTTGTAAAAGTGTTAAGTTTGCTTTTATAGTTCTTTTGAAAGCTTTAAAGTTCTTTCAGAAGTTTTCTATGCCTTCTGGTATTTACATATTTCTACTGGAGTTCTCACACACTGTAAATAATGATTGTTTTACATTCTTCTTTGTGGGAGGAGAGAATTTATGGACTGTTGGTTTGACCAGTGTGGTTGGAGAGGTGGCAATTTCATCCTCCAATCTGCTGTCACTTTTGGAATTCTATATATTGTGAAGTCAGAAATAAAATTGGCTCTTTTTCTCTTTTGAACTTACCAAATTTCTGTGAACTCTATTCATGTCCAATAGCAACACCACAACACCTTACTTGTCCTGTGTCACAGCCATCCTGGAATAGCAAGCAAGTTTAAAAGAAAGAAACTGCACAGGGAGAAGCTGTGCAGGAGCAGCAAAAATCTGCATGGAAATTTCCCCATCTTCCCTTGTCTCTGCTCCAGTCTCCAGGTGTTTTAAAGTGTGGAGAGGTTCCCGTGGGCGGGAATGTGAAATGTGTGTTTGTGTGGAGTTGGGATCGATGTGTGGCTGTGTGGGAGAGGAGTTTTGGCTCCGGGGTTGTGTTTTTGTTATGTGAGATCTGTGCTGCGGCGTGGGGGAGATTTCAGGAAAGAAGTTGCTGTTGCTGCCATCGAGGTAAGTCCCACTGGGAGCAGAGCAACATTTTCACTTCTTCTGGGCTTGCCCTGAGCCCTTGCCAGGTGTTTGGTGTTCAGGGCAGGCCATGCTTTTCTCCAAAGTCACATGAAAAGCAGACACACACATTGGAAATGCTGGACACCAATATTCAACCATCCTTGTGCCTGATTTGCGCCGGGGATTTAAATCCACATTCCCAGTTTCAGGAGGACACATCCTTAGTGGGGATGTCGGGAAAAGAGGCATGGAAACTCTCCTGCTAAAGTGCATCTACTGTCCCTAAACTGCTCAGAATGTCTGGATACCACTGGGCCAAGAAGGGAGGATGCAGCGTTCTCTGTGGGTGCTGCAAGGTGTGAGGCTGTCAGTGATGGGAGGAGGTGGGTGAGGCTGTGCAGGAGCACGTTTGGGGTGTCCCTCACAGCAGCACCCCCAGTGCTGCACACATGAACAGCAGAACCCTGGGAGATCTGGGATTTCCCGTGGCCTTAGGAGTCCTGAGTTAGAGACGCTCCTGCGCTGAGATTTCAGGGACTTGAAGGTTAAGCCAGGTGATATTTGTTGAATGCAACATGTGACAAGCACGTGTTGCAAGAAGATGTGAAGTCCAGGCATTTTCACGCTCTTTTTCATGCTGAAATCTCCCTGGAGAATGACCTTCCTCACCCCCATGGTCCTCCTCACTTCCTCATCCCCACCTACTCTTTCAAAGCACAATTTCACTTTGCTCTTGCCCCTTTGTCCTCCTCCTCTGTTGGAAGCTGCCATCATGTTGCTCTTACTAATAGCAAGGTAATCAATTTGAGTCACTGTATACATTAGTAATGGCCGTGTAATTCTAGTGCAAATTAGGTTTGGGCAGGCTGTGAAGCCTGAGACGTCTGGTCTTCCTGAGCAGAGCTTGGATTTACTGTCCTCTGGGGAAGGCCACAGTGAAACACCCCTCTGCCCCCCCTCACAAATCCTCCCTTGATTGGATACAGTATGGTCGTCTGATTAAAATTGTGCAGCGGTTCAGAAAATGATTTTCAGCCAGTGCTTCACAGTAAATTACTTTTTTTTTTTTCTTTCCGCCAAGACAACAAATTTTTACCTCAAGTACAGCTGTACTGTAACACTGAAATGACAAGTATTGAGAAAAGCAAGATGGCAAAGATGGAGAGGGGCTGGGAAGCACCTGGTAGTGGAGACTCCCTGCCAAGAGACATCCCTGCTGCAGCTGCCATGAGCCCAAAGCCTGGTACCTGCTCCCAGGACGATGCTGCCACTCACACCCAGATCCCTTCTCCCACTGAGTCAGCTTTGCCTGTGCCATGGTCAGTGTCCTGTGGGCAAATATCTGATGCCTGAGGATTTTAGCTTTTATATTTTCATTTATTTGTAGTCCTGTAATTCTTTAGTGCATAATTCTATCTCCATATCCAGTATATTAACTGCTGCCCTCCCGTTTTGGTCAGACAGAGCAATTCCTCTCTATGCCTGGGAATCAAGGACACCTCAACTGCCTCAGACCCCAAGAAAGGCAAACAAAAGTAAGTTGGGGGGAGCAAATTTGGGGTAAATTACTTTATTACCTGAAGCTGTAATTGGAAGATTAACCCCCAATATATAAAAATTATATAAAATATAAAAAATATATAAAATATATATAAAATTATATTAAACATAAATATAAATATATAAAAATAAAAAATATAAATATAAAATATATAATATATATAAACACAAACATAAATATATAAATAAATATATAAAAATAAAAAATGTATAAAAATATAAAAATACTTTATTTAAAAAAATATATATAAACCAATTTATGGAGCTGTTGTCCATTTTGGGGGTAGCCCCTGAGGGATGCCTGAAATGTACTTGAAGGCCCTTCACTAAACATAATCACTTTTTATTCTTTTAATTTTTTCTGGCCTCCCACCCTGTGACAGAGGCTGAGCCTGTGAAATGGGGCAGGATAAGGAAGAAAAAGAGAAAAAAATAATCCATGGAGCAAATGTGTGCCTGAGAGGGTGTGGTCGGTGGTGAGGAAAGGGGAGATGAGATTTTTTTTTTAATTAGAGACAGATAATTTATTTTCGGTGTGCTCCTGTGTCTCTGTGTCATTTGAAGTGCCTTTCAGCTAGTGGTATTCCATTGCATTTATGTGGGTTGACACTGAGGTGAAGGTCTGAATCTACCATAATTTTTTGGCTTTCCTGCAGGAGCTGTGACAGCCTGGGGGAGTGGACAACAGGCAGTAAAGCAGCTTTATGTGTGGTGTATTTAAGATATATGTTTGTATCTAAATACATGTGAAACAGATTTCCTCCCTTTTGAGATAAAAAAAAAGAATTAAATGCTAACTGCAAGTCTGTCAATGGCAATGAACCACCTGCCTCTTAAACAGCCTGGAATCAGGAGATAATCTGCATATGGCACAAACAAGTGGAGGAACTTTCCCACAACCAAAAAGGAACTTTCCCAGAACCAGCTTTCCACCTTTGCTCAACACAGGCTCTCCCCACTTTGGATTTGCTTCCTGAGCAGTGGGTAGTGTGAGGGAGGGAAGGCCTGTTTATTAAATTAAGAAAATCTATTCCACAGCACGTTGGCACTGAGCTGGAAAGGAACAGCTCCGTTGCCTCCTCCCTCTCCTGATCCCCCCAGGACCGTTCCTCACCAGGGATGATTTGTGCCTTCAGCCATCCAGTTAGAAATGCCACATTTCCTGCTGCAATTAGAAGGATCTTTTACCCACAGGATATATGTGTGTGCATCTGAGGGAGTGTTTTTGTGCCCTTCAGGTAAATGTTTTATTAAGCAGTGTCCAACACATAGCATGAGTAGAAAAGAAACTGATTGATAAAGATTGTTATTGCAGCTCTCACAACCTTTCAGAGATCCCTGGGAACTGGAAAGAAGGAGTGGGCTTAGAAAAGGAAGTGTAGTATTGTTTTTAAGCTGAGGGACAGGAGAGATTTGTTTTCAGCATGCTCAGATCCCAAAAGCATCTGCTTTCACCCTGGCAGGGCTTGCCAACACCAGCCTGCTGGGACACAGCAGAAGCAGCTGCCCAGTTCCTCCCGAGGCCACCTGCGGGCAGCTGGCAGCAAAAGTCCACCACGTTTTGGTGGAGACAGGACAAAAAATGCCAGAAGACACCTGGTGAAAGTGAAATCCCCCACGGTGACACAACAGTCCTGAGCCCTGCTCCGAGGTGCCCAGCATCCCTGGAGGGGGGTGTGCCAGGCAGTGGGGCTGCCTGAGTGGGCAGAGGGCTGCAGAACTTCTGGGGACTCCAGGGCAGCAGGGAGCAAGCTGGTACAATGCAAAGTGGCAGCAAATTCTATCACAAGCTTGGCCATCTGCCACTCTTCTGTGGGACACCTGGGCATAGGTGGGGTGGGCTTTTCTTCCTGAGAAATCTGGATAAAAGCAGCCAGTCTGGGGGGAACGAAGAGGCACCGTAATTAATGCAAGCCATTCTGTAGTCACACCATTTAATTTACTAGTATAGGCATACCTGACCCTGCCTTAAAGCCATGAAAGGACAGGCCTGCTTGAGGAGTTCACTCTAAACATGGGGTCCCTCTGATTCTGACATTGTATCCACAAAAACAGGATAAGATTTTCAGTTCCAGTAGCTGTTGAGTAGATCCATTCTTTATAATGGAGCACGGAACAGATCCAGCATGGTCTTGACTATGACATATAATTCAACAGGAATTATGTGTTTATTTCCTGCACCTGTGTGTGCATAAGAAAATGAGGTTCCTACCCAAATGGCTTGAAAGTTTTCAGGTGTGATCCTAAAACCCTTATTCACACAAGTATTCTCAGTTATATCCAAGGGCTCTTCATAAAAAGGAAATTTTTCTCATTAGAGGTAGAGCTGTGTTGCCACTTCACTTTTGGGGTGACTTTGCGTAGGTACTGGTAAATGGCCCAAGTCCCTCATTCATTTTTCCATCTATCTTACTGTTTTCATGTACTTTTTCCTTTTTTTTTGGTTCTTTTTTTTTTTTTTGGTTCTTATTTCACTTGTTCTTCCATAGTTCCTTGGTGTTCTGGCACTGCTTTCACCATGCAGTTCACAAGGTGTTGCCCACTTCAGACAGGGCTGATCAGCAGGAAAAAAATACCAGATTTTAAATGTACAAAAGGAAAAGCATGAAGCCAGACCTTAGTATGGGGAAGTTTTAATTACCCAGTCATTATTGCATTAGTCCAGCCCAGGGGAAATATGACTAATGCCATGTCTGAGCTTCTGGCATATGACTGCTGTCACATCCAATGAGGACTTATTAAATATTACAGAGGTGTGACTAAAGAAAATGGTGAGCAGAATGTGGAAATGAGCAGACTCAGTCCTATTCTGTGTGCCAGGAATTTCTAATCTGGGACGTTGGGAAATGTATATGTAGGAAGAGCAGGAATAAATTGGGTGTTTTGTCATCAAAGAAAATCAAAGTGAGGCTTCAGGGAAAGCCATCCTAACTATGAAGTGACATGTGACACTGGCTCGAGTGCTCCTTGGGTGCTGCTGAGTGTCCTCTCAGGGTGCTGAGCTCTGCTTTAAGCCTGGCTTATTCCCTTTGGAGGAGAGAGTCACTGACTGACAAACTCAGGAATGGTCCTGTGAGGAGAGGCCAAAGAGAAGCTCTGTCCTGTGTGTGGCCTGCACTACAGGGTCATGGTCTCATTCCCTCTCTCTCTGGCCTGGCAGTGGTCCATCTTGGCCCTTCCAACTCCAGAGCTGCATATGGAGAAAGCCCAAGTCTTGGCACAGCCACAGCCTGTGGGAGGAGGGAATTGAGGAGCTGCAGGTTTGACCCTGTCCCTTGCTGCTTAGAAACCCAAGCTCCCATCTGACAACCCCCTCAGGATGCTCAGCCCCTCAAAGTGGCTGAAGGTACTTGATGGGAGACCCCAGCTCCAGGAAAAGCAGGAGTTCAGGTACCCATCTCTGCCTGGTGCCTCCTACTCTGCTGGTTCAGCTTCAGCTTCCTGCCTTCAACCTTCAGAGGTCGCCTCCTGCTGAAGGCACAGGGATTTAGGAACGAGGAATTTAGGCAGGCTGGATCATCCCAATGTAGCAAGACATGATTTAGGCAGTCTGGATCACCCTGATGTAGTGTACACACAGTATTTTTGCTGTCCCTGTGCACACCTCAGTCCCCTCAGCAGATCTCCCAGATGTTGTTTGCAGCCTCCGGTGTCAAACCCGTCTGAGATGCACTTTTATTTAGGAGTCAGCATCAAGGACTGCTCTGCCGAGCCAGAGCCTGCCATGAAACGTGCAATTATCTCCTGGGAGAGGTGTAATTGTAGAGGCAGAGCTGCTGCTGCTGGAAAAGCTGTGTGGTGACCCCGATGGGCAATGCCAGCCCCTGCCAGTGGCCGTGTGCCCCATCCTCCCCGTGTGTGCCCTCGCATTCCGGGCTGTCTTCAGAACAAACACAGACATGACAACCTCGGCCACTTCTCCTGCATTAAACAATTAGAACAGCAAACACAGAGACTTTCCATCACTTCTCCTCTCAATACCTACCGTCAGTGTCTTCCTCCCAAATGAGTTTTTAACAGCTGTGTTGTTTCCAGCACCATTAGCAGCTTCCCATAAGGAGTGTATTACCTTTAAGCAGAGCATTACAGGGCTGAGCACCGTTTCCTCCAGGGATGCAATTAGGCAGGTGATGGGGCGTGATGCCTGCTCAGGTAATTGATCGAGGGCTGGTCGGCTGCTGCCCCGTATCAGCAGAACGATCCATGGTGATGATAAAAGTTTACTAAAAGAAAGGGAAATGAGAGAACAGCGGGTGCTTGTGTGGTTTCACAGGCGCTGAACTCAGCTTGTGAAGGGCATCAAGGTACCACTCACCTCCTGCTCCTTGAGGTCTCCCTCAGCAGGACTGGGAGCTTGCAGCACATCTGTAATGCACATCTGTAATGCAGGTTATCATCTTGAAGATGAATGAACAGATGGACAGGGCTGTCTCAAGGTCAAACGTGGAGTCAGAGAAACCCAGAAGCCCTCGCCCCGTTTTGCAGGCTGAGCCACTTCATTAAGTTACTGCACTGGTTTTTTCCTTCTTTTCCTGTTGTAATGCTATTATCGCCTGCTTAATAAACTGCACGTATTAATGACTCATTACAACATTCTGGAGAAGTAAAATTAATTGGGAATTTCAATCTCTTGAAACTTTAACTGAAAAGCCAAAAGAAAAACATTAAAGACAGACATTTTGGCATAAACCAAACTCTAAAAGCCGAAGCTCAGCTGCTCCCTTATTTGTAGGTGCCCCAAGGGTCTAAATTGCTTTTGGTCTACATTTATTCCCTCATTTTGAGTTTATATTAAACAAGATATATTCCTGTACCCTGCAAAGAAACCCAACCAACCAAAAAAAAAAAAAAACCCAACCAAATAAGACATCAAAACAAGCTACGTATCAAAATATTTTATTTTAGAGGATTTTATGCACAGCAACGCAATTGATCTGCAACTGCTCTCATCAACATATGGATGACTGAGGTGTGAAGCAACCCATCATGTCACACTTTGATTGTATCATCAGTCCTGATCAGCAGCAGTTCGAATCAGAAAAGCGCAGTGGTGGGCTGTAAAGATATTGAAAAAGATCGAAGGATCAGAAAAAAAAAGGAAAAAATTATTGAAACTAAAACCAGGTAAAGCATTACACTCTTCTATAAGGATTAAGGGCATTGGCTGAATCATTAACATCACAGTGTCCACAGTGGGACTCTGATTTTACATATTAAACTTTCCTGCCAACCATAATGTGTAAGCATCCAGGAGAAAGGGAGAACAAGAACAAAAGCCTCAGCTCTGGAAAATATTTCCTTGCTTGGCAGCAACTGTGTTTCTATGATGTTGTATGTATTTGGCTGAATTTTATTTTATTTGGTTTGTACTCGGAGGTCTTTTTCAACCTTAATTTTTCTATGATTCTGTGAAAAGAGGTGAATCAGGCATATGTAGCAGGAGGAAAAAGAAAACTATATTAAGCCATGGCTGGAATTTGTGTCTGAGTCATGGGAACAGTTTACAGATCAGCAAGGCAAATTTCAGAGGTACAAGAGGCATTCATCCAAATCCTGTGGTTCCCTCCTAAAGTGTCCTACTCACGACCATTATAAATGGAATTATTCCTGGTTGGGAAAACAATGGGATGACCTCTTCCCATCTTATCTATCTTGTCCAATTTATGAGACATTTGAGCCTAACTCCTGCTTGTGATTGTCTTGTGCTTCTTGTGTGGAACCAACCACAGCTTCACACCTGGGGGGATTTTGGCAATGCTTTTGCAGGGACATTCCCACAACAGAGCAAAGGACAAAGATGTGCTGGGCTTTTCCAGCTGGGGCCTGGCCCAGTGCTCGAGTATGGGGGCAGCCTGGAACTACTTTTCTTTCTCTTGCTTTTTGTCTCTGTTTTCCAGAGTTTTTCATGCTTATCTACATGTTTGTGAGCACAGTCACTTGTCAAGCAAAGAGACTCTTGCTGCTTGCTGTGTAGTTTTTACAGCAGTTTTTAGGGACTTTCTTTGGTGCCCCTGTGGATGACACAGGAAAACTACCAGTTCAAATCCCTCCCAGTGAAATATGAGGTGAAAGGGTCAGAACCCTGCATCTGTCCAACTCATAAATACCTCCTGACAAGACACTTTTTGGGCTGACCCCCCCTTCAGACATCAGTTGATTGTCCTTCTCCTGACTTGAGGAGCAGCCTGAGAAGGGAAGAGAGATTTCTGAAGTGAAAAGTGCCCTGTGATGAGATAGGGGAGCCAAAGGGACACAAACTGCTCCTGGACTCCCAGCCTGTGGATAAGAAACTCCAGCTGACACTTATGAGTGAGAGGGGAAAAAATGCCTTAAACCCATGTGACACTTATATAACTTCAGGCCTGGGATGTTTTTCTCACAAAGGAAGGACGAGTGTTGCCAGGGGCAGCTTTCATGATAAGAGCAAGCCAGTAACCTCTGAAAACAGAGAGTTCCCAAAAAACAAGCCTTCAGGAGAAGACAGAATGTTCCACGTCAGGCTCGTGCACCTCTTGACTGCAGCAGGGTGCAGAGGCTGCTGGTGGCTCCCAAAACTGGTGTGAGCCAAACAACTGAGACAAACGAGTTTTTGAGTGAAGCAAGGAGGATTTTTGATGTGGAGGATGCTGAAAAATGGGAACACACAAGAAGAAGGGGAGGGAAGTGTTGAGAATGGGGTCACTTTGGAGCACAGGAGACCTGACTTTGGTGAGGTGGGCTTAAGGCAGTCCTTTTTCTGGGAACTTCCTAAACCCAGCAGTTCCTCCTTATTCCTTAAAAGCCTTTAATTTTCCTCCAAGAAACAGAGTGGGAGAGCACAGGACTGGAGCAGGCCCTGTCCAATCTGAGTTTCCCTCTGAACCATTTGGGATGGTGTAAAGGTGTAGGTGTTTAAGAGAAACCATTTAATCCTGCATGTTTGTAGATACAAAATATGTGACACAGGCAGGAAAGGGAGGTGTGGAGGGTGATCACCATGGGTTAAATGGAGACCTGGACCTGTACAAGTCTTTCCCAGGGCATCCTCAAAAAGCTGCTGTTTGGGGGCCCGTTAGCTGGTGATGGTAAGAGTGACATGCTGCACTCAGGAGGTGACTGCCAAGCTGAACCCAACCTTGTCCAACCACATTTTAGCAATTTTGGACACGTATTGGCAATAGAGAGAGTTCAGAGTGACTGACCACCTACTTTAGATGTTTGCTCCCTTGCTGGCTTTGTGAGAGCAGGAGGTGCCTCCAGAGGGGTGGGTTGGCAAACCTTACCCAAGTGTCAGTGGGTTCCTGCCTTGGTGCTTGTCTCCCCTCAGAGCTTTGTCTCCCCCCTCTCTCAAAGCACAAAAATCATCCCCACATTTGATTTCTGAATCCTTCAAACCATGTTCTGCATCCTCTTCTGCTTCCCCAGCAGTGATGGGTCCACAGTCCCTCTGGAAGTACCCTGCACAGGGACTGGTCTGGACTGGCCTTCAAACTCCTCTGCCTGACTGCTGGGGTGTTAAATCACTATTTCTGTGCACTAGAGAGGTGTCTGGATCTCGGGGGTCTGTGGTCAAGATGACCCTGAGATTATAAAAAGTCTTTTTCTCCCAGGCCACGTTGCCAAAGAAGTCGGAATGCGTAGGGCCGGCTTCTCCAGGTTGTTTATTTCCCTTATCTATAAAATGCTTTCCCAAGGAGCTGAGCTCTGTCTAGCAGCTCAGTCTGCAACAGACTCCCACTCCCTTGGGGTGATGCTGCCATTTTATACTAAAAACTACCTGTACTATGTTTACAATAATGTGCCAATATCTATCATTTATGATGGACAGTGTGTCTCTACCTTAAACCAATAGAAAAGTGTCACCATCACACCAAATCATGGAGGGAAAGAAGGAGAAGGTCAGGACATGCCCAAATCCCTCCATCTTGTCCCCTTGAACCCCTTATTTTAAAACCCCAAAATTCTATTTTTCACCCTGTGTTAATTCAACTACCACACTACTGAAACCCTTGTGGTTTGTAATTCCTCATACAAAGTTGGCAGTTTTTTCCACAGGCTAAAATCGAAGCCACAGGTGTTTTGGACTTCATGCCAAGGTCTCCAAGCCCCCTGCCAGGGTCTGGAGACAGGCAGGGCAGCCAGAGGGATGTCCTGGGTTCCCACATTTGGAGGCAACACAGGTAGCTGGCAGGAGGTATCAGAGGTTGAAAAGGGATGGACCTTTGTGCTTTCAGAGAATTTGGTGTGTCTCCCACAGATACTTCTCCATTCTCCCTTCTACTGATCTTTGACATTAGTGTGTCCCAGCTTGTCCTGGGCAAAAAAGACACCCCAGGGCAAGGAGGCTCAGCAGGGTAAGTCTCATACCAGGGGTAGGTCTCACCTCACAGACACATTTCAGTCTCAGTGGTCTTGTTCTGCCTTGCAGTGGCTTCCTTGCTCTATCCCTATCCCTGCTAATGGATGCCAGGCAGCAGGAAAGCAGAAATCAGGGGATCTGTGCAGGGACAGCTCTTCCTCTGTGAGCTGCGCCTTGTCAAGCTAAACTCTCCTGACCCTCGTGTGTGCTTGAATCACTCTCCTGCTCCTCCTCTAAATCCCCACCTCAGGTCAAGCTTTGAAAGAAAGGTCAGATCCATTTGAAGGCTGTCCAGAGAGGGACTGAATCACTCAATCACGAGTCACTGAAAATTAAATTGATGCAAATGTCCATTTGACAAACTGAAAGTCTGGGGAGAGTTCCAGCCTGGCACAGGCTTTGTGCCAATGCAGCTGGGCTTCCCCTGGCTTGGAGTAGGTTTTTTGCAGCAGGTAAAGAAGGGGTGGGAGAGCCCTTGAAACACCAGAATTATCTTTTCTTCTCAAAGCCTGACTCATGGCAGGAGGGGAATCTCTGCAGAGAGCCTGTGTCATCACTGTGTCACCGCCTGGCAGCACTCCTGATTAGTGACCCTGATTCTGGGCTGTTGGATTTTTTGTTATCAGCATCAGAGGTGCTGGGCACAGCGATGCTGGCTGACTTGAAGAACAGCTGAACATCCCCAGCCCTCCTAATAAATCATTAACTACTCCAGAACCATCACTGAAGTGTACAAGGAAATAAGCAATTACGTCCTGCCCTAGAGGAGCCGATCCTGTCCAGAACTAGAAAGTGTCTGGGGATAACAATGTAACCAAAATAATTAGATGCTCTTTTGTGTTTGTTAAATTCAGTATTATATTCATAGTTTTACTTCCCCTTCCTAAAAGTAGAGGGTAATTAACTTTGAGGCAACATTACTGACATTGACTGACCTTGTGTGAGCACAGCTGTGACATTTTGCACTGGCTTTGCATGGGTCTGAATGGCCAGAGCAAAAGTAAGGAAAAGGAGAAATAGGATCTATATTTCACAAAATCACAGAAACATTTAGGCTTGAAAAGACTTCAAGTCCAATGTCTGACTGCTCACCACTGTGTCAACAGGACCAAAGCCCAAAGTGCTGAGTCCAGTCATTCCCTGGACACCTTGAGGGATGGTGACTCCATCACTTCCCTGGGCAGCTCATTCCAGTGCCTGGCCACCCCTTCTGTGAAGAAATTTTTCCTGGTGTCCAACCTGAACCTGCCCTGGCTCAGCTCGAGGCTGTGTCCTCTGATCCTGTTTCCCAGGAGCAGAGCCTGACCCTCACCTGGCTGTACCCTCTTGCCAGGAGCTGTAGGGAGTGAGAAGGTCTCCCCTGAGCCTCCTTTTCTCCAGGCTGAGCCCCCCTGAGCTCCCTCAGATGCTCCTCACAGGGCTCACTCCCCAGACCTTTCTCCAGCTCTGTTGCCCTTCTCTGGACATGCTCCAGCCCCTCAATGTCTTTCTTGAAGTGAATATTTGCCACATACAGACAATGGGCTTGAGGCAGGGCAGTCCAGCTCAGACAAGTGGAAAAAGACCAGAATTGAGGTTATCTCTGTGCTGCTGCAGCAGAGCATCAAAAGGATGCTGAGTCCTGTACAAACTTTAAAGAGAAATCTAGCTAAAGGTAGGTTTCTTAGCAAAATACAGCCATGTCAGAGAGCTACATCATTGTGACATTTAAAATGCCCTTTATTTTCAGGTTATTATTTAATGCAGATATAGGATGACTTGTTTTGTCAAAAGTAGAGTCCACTCAGAAAGCCTGAACTCCTCCTTTCTTTAGGAGTGACCACCTTGGGACTTTTCTTTGCCCTTTATCTAAAGAACAATTCTGGCCTGATACATTTTGAGTTGCATTTTTCATTGCTTTTTAATTTTTAATTGCCTCCCAGCTCAGGAGGCAGTCAGAACATACTTTCAAATAAGATTTATTGTAGTACTTGTATACCTAATCAGACAATTGCTATGTTTATCTTAATAATGTATATTTCTTTATTTATTTCAACACAGGTTCCCTTTGAATATTATTTCAAAGCATCATGACCGGTCTCCAGTTAGAAACCAAGAGCTTAAAAGAATTTTTATGGGTGATTTTTATAATTTATTAAACAAAACACAACGTCTCTTCTTTAAAGACAAGAAACCCATATCTTCTTTATATTTGTAAAGTTTGTCTTTATACATATAAATAAACAAGTAAGTGTAGAGGCTTCATAAAAGCTCTGTGGGTTTCTTATCCCCATGTTTTCCACATTTTCTGACAGCTTTGGACTGTATCTAACTCTGTGGTTATTTCATTTGGGAACAGATAAATTGCTGCAAGTCAAACAGAAGCAGTTCTAAACTTTGGCCCAAGAGGTGAATCATATTTTAGAGGGAAGACTTTCCTGCCACTTTTCCTTGTGCAAGCTGATTTATTTGCTTTGGAACAGGCTGCACTCACAGCATTTCCTGGCTGGAGTGGAAGTCCTGGGATTCCCATAGGGGAGATTGAATTCAAAACGCTTTCAAGACAAAAATTGTTCAAGACAAATAATTTGGACAAAGCTGGGAAGAAGTACTAAATAGAACTGAAATCTCTGATAATCAGCCAAGGGTAGGGGAAGTGTAAAATACCAAGGGATGAGTTGTGCTCTTTTATTCAGCATCATTTCTCTGCAAATAGCACAAGCAACATTCCTGCAGGGCAGGCATGCTGGGGATGACTAAAATTTAAAGTGTTTAGTTTGCTTAGGCAGGAAAACAGGAAAGAACAAAGTTTCTCAGTGTAAACAAAAATTTCACATCTGTCACACTGATTTTGTCCCAGAGAAAAAACTTGATCAGACAAACAAAACCCATGGGATAAAATGTGAAAGCCAGAGAAATAAAAATTTCCAGGCTCAGCCAGTTTATTGATTTTCTTTCAGCAGCACAGAGATCACTTGCCACATTACCAGCTACTACAGATTTACCTCACATTGCAAAATAACTCGATGATTGACTTGGGGCTCCAGCAGGGCAGAGCTGAGTCTGACTTTCATTGCAAGGTGTCACCCCAGATAAAGCCCAGCTGCTGTGTCAGAGGTGAAATATGCACAAACCCATCTCTTCTGAAACCTAAATTCTCATCAAAAGGAACAAAAGGAACAAAAAAAAAAAAAAACAAAAAAAAAAACCAAAAAAAACCAAAAGAGAAATTCCAAAAGGAAAAAAATGAAATGCACACAGTCTTAGCCATGAGATCTTGGTTCTTTAGGGTGCTCCTCAGTAAGGATGGGGTGGATATTGGTGCTGGCATAGGGAGTATCAGCCCTTGGAAGGGGATTGAGGGAATGTATGAGCAGTCTGCATCACCCCAAATTTACCTGGCAGTGAGCTTGCAGCCCCCTGGGTCTCTGATTTGTTCATGCAGATGAAGGCTTGGCTGGCTTGTATGGGCTGAGGATGAAGATGAAGGAAAGGTTAATGGCAGTGGGCAACACTGCCACTCTCACAAGACCCCTGTGGTCCTTGGAGGGGCTTGGGGGGCATCACTGCCCCCCAGGGATGCAGCACAGTCAGAGTCATGCAAAGCATCCAGCATCCAGCTCTGGCCTCACTTGTTTATTTGTTATTGTCATTGCTATTTCCCTCTTTTTGAAAAGGAGGGGAGCTATTTGTTATTTTATTTTATTTTATTTTATTTTATTTTATTTTATTTTATTTTATTTTATTTTATTTTATTTTATATTTTATTTTATTTTATTTTATTTATTTTATTTTATTATTTTATTTTATTTTATGTCACTGAGCCTTTGGAAGGGGAATGTATATGGGAGGAGAGAGGGACAGGTCCTGGCATGGCTGTTACTAGAGACAGGGCTAATGGCTGGGACATTTGATAAATAATTCTGTTTAATTTAAGCCTCAGGAGCTTCTAATCAAGCTGCATCACCTGTGGTTCTGCTGCTTTTCCCCAGGCTGGAGAGAAGGAATAAAAAAAGCTGACAGAAAACCCTGACCTTTGCTACAGCCAGCTGTGAATGGAGAATTTCCAAGCCTGAGTGAGCCAGGGGAAGTTGAAGGGAAGCATGTTGTCTCTAATAGCCCTTTTCCTGGAGAGCCCAGGGGATGGATGCTGAGCCAAGGCACTGTCTGAAGGAGCCTGGGCAGCTGGTGGGGTTATCACGGGTACCAAGCCAGCCAAGCACCAGAGGAGATGTGGAGAGACAGCTTGGCCTTGCTCAGTGGCAAAGCAAGTGGCACAAAGTCCCCCAAAAACTCACCCAGAATCAAACACCAGCTTTTGCATTTCCCTCCATCAGCTCATGGGCAACAGAAGCCTGAGAGTGAAAGGGGAAAAAAATTGCTTTGAGGCTGCTGAGGTTGATGTGCTGTTACATGGGTAGAGCAATAGTAGCCCATCCTAGAGCTATGAGGGCTACAGAACATCTGATTTTAATAGTTACTGTTAAAGGGAAAAGCAGAGTTTTCAACTGAAAAAAAAAAAAAAAAAAGAAAAAAATTTAAAGGTCTTCTTCATTATATTGGTTAAACTGGCATCAATGTCCCAGAAACTGCAACTGCCTTACTTCAATATTTTGAAAATACCTGGGACTTCAGGCTGGGAAAACAAAGCTTGGAAAACAATGTTTGGAGAAGGCTGTGATGACCTGGAAGATGGCTGATATCCATCCTCACTGAACTGGCAGTAAATCTGAAAGGGATAACTGCATTTTGACCTTGGTTTGAGTTCTTTAGTTTCCAGCTCCACAAGCTCAGGGTTAGATTTCTGCTGTGCAGACAGTTCTGGGCACACACCTTTTTTAGCTCTGAGTCATCTGTGCAAGCTCTGCTCAGGTGAGAAGGGGCAGGGGAGATGAGGAGTGGCCCAGAAGCAGATGCTGCTGCACAGCAGCCCTTGTCTCTCCTCCTCACGCTGCACAGAATTCTTCTGTCTGTTACTACTGGGAAGTGGCTCAGATGTAGCTGGGAGCAAAGAGGGATGCAGACATTATGAGTTAACCAGAAAAAGACATCCTTATTTTGGGTAAAGAAAAAAAAAATAAAAGAGAAATCTGGAGAGGGATTTAACTGTAGAGTGCTCACACAGCTTAAAAATGTCCCTGTTAGAGCCAGAGCTTCAAATTTTGCTTAAGTCTGGACACAGTGAAGGGAATGATGTGGGGAAAGCAAAGGAGATGTGTAGGGAAAGGGAACAGATTTGCAGAGGTGCATCAGAGGGGCCAGGAAACCCAGGAAAGGGCCAAGAGCATGCATAGCAAAGCAAATTCAGTTTTGGTTGGGGGAACAACATGATGTGTCCCTTTTGGGGCTCAGGAAGGAAAACCAGAAGGAATTACAGCACACAGCACACGCTCAGAATCAGCCCTGTGGCCCAAGGCAGTGCACAGGGAATTACTGAGAAGGGACAGAGGAAGGGTCATGGGTTGTGGGCATGGGAAAGGGCAGAAAAATATGACAACAGAGCCCTGTTCTCTATGAACCACCTGCAGAAGCTGAGCTGGGAATATCCATCCCATCCATGGAGGGGAGATGGAGCAGAAATATTTCGAGTGGGTCATCCAAGCTGTGTTGGGACCCCACCAGCATGAAACTACTGCTTAGGCCACCCTCCTGCTAGGGAGGGCTGAAACTGGGAGACAAAGGGTGCCTGAAGCCAAGTCTGAGGCACAGCTCTGTTTGTGGATGGGCGAAGCTGGCGCTGAACCAGCCGAGGGCTCACATCGAGTCCCTTCAGACTCATTTTGAAGGATATTTTTTTCTCTGTTTAGAACCAAAGCCCAGGCCAGCCCTTAAAGACAGCCCCATCCCGAGCAGATCCACAGCTGGCTGTCTCCTGCAATCAGATCAGGGCAGGCAAAAGCCCATCCAAACTGCGGTGCATGGGTTTTTGGAGGAGCCATGTGAGAGCCAGCCCTTGCCTTTGGGAACCAATCACGGGGTGAGGAACGGGGTGACTTTTGTTTTAGCAAGGACAGAAACAAGAAGACACCACAGTGATCATCTGATTTGCCTTTCTGCATGGTGAGGGAAGGTCATGAGGATGTGCTCAGCAATTCCTGCAGCGTTCCCAGCCATTTTGGGTGAGGTGATGGGCACCAGCTGCAACATTTATAATTCCCTGCCTGCTCCCCAAGTGTGTGCCCTACCCATAGCCCAAGGAAACTAGAGCTGAATGCAGATTTCAGAAGAATATTATGATAATGATAATTACACTAGAGCTGCACTGCTCACATGGATGTGTTTGGGGGCTGCATGCCACCATTTGGGAGGATGGAGCCCATGTTCATGCAACACTAACCCTGTCATTTCCATGCCATTGATTTTTCAAAGGAAACATTCAATTATAATCCCATTTAGTCTGGCTAAGCAGAGGTCTGTATTATTCAACTGATAAAGGGAAGATAAGGCTTCAGAAGCTTCACACTTGTTACAGGACTAACTGCTGAAGTTTGTGCTAGGACATAAATCCACCTGGAAACTTGGCTCACTTGGATTAAATGCTACAATATTCATCCTGACTTTTTATTTTTCTGCCATCTCATGGACCCTGTAGCCTTGAGCTGGGCATGAGGGAGTTGCACACAGAATCTGGAGAGTTTTTGTGCCTTAGTGTAAGACCAGGAGGGTTGAATGGCAGAAAGTTCCCTGGGCTGTCTTACAGGAGCGTGAAAAAAAAGTGCCACGTCTTCAATTCTGCCCTTTGCCAAAAGTTACAGGTCTTCCAGTGGGAGTTCCTGCACACTCAGGCTTTGTAAAGTGTAATTAAGGAACTGCTGAATAGCAATTTTAAATAAGCACATTTTCAATGTAGCTCTTGGAATTTGGAATTAGTGATAATTCCTGTGTAGATTTAAGCATTTATAAAAATGTCATGCCCTCTGCATAAGGAAGCCCTGGATCTGAGTTTTTTCAAGTGCTTGGACCTACATTATTAGAGGACCTTCAGGCTGGACTGCCACAAGCACTGACCATTTATTTTGGTGTCTGTATACAGTCTCTTTAAAAATGCAATCCTAGTCATACCTGCATAAATTCCCCAAAAATAATCTGCTGATAAATATCCCCTGAAGTAAAAAATGTCAAATTTACATTGCCTTCAATTCAAAGCTGAATTTACTTTCTTTTCTTGTATGCCAGACTACTTGAATTACTGAAACAATAATGGAGCTGGATTATTGCAACATTTACATCCATATTTTAGTTACAATTAAACTTTCCAAAGCGAAGCACCCAATTTATTTAATGAAATCAAACACTTTGTTTAAAAAAAAAAAAAAAAGACTGTGCAAATACAATCATTATAATCCAATTCCAGAAGAACTAAGAAAAAGATCAATCCAGAATTCGTTAAATACTTTATGTGTCAAGATGACCTTTAAGGTTTGCTGGTAATCTACATTTTCAAAATTTTAAGCCTTTTTTTTTTTTTTTGTTTTGCAGACTCTCGGAGTGAGCAAAGCAGCACTGAACATATTTATTGCCTAGCAAATGGGGGATTTTCTGATCATTTTACATCTACATATTTTTTTTTTTGCATCAGGATAACAGTTCTGGGCTTCAGACAACAAGAGACATCAGGTGCCCTGGAAATGCAGGTTTTGTGAGCTCTTTTTCCACGACAGTGGAGAAGAAAGAGTTGTTTCAAAGAAAGCATCAGGGATGCATCTGCCACCCAACCCCCTTGATGGAACACACACCACACCTTTCTCATCCTTACACCCAGAGAGAAAGAATTTTTCTGACCAGAGAACTAACTTGCCCCAAATCTGAAATCATCCCCAGGGGTTTCCCGAAATCTGCCATCATCCTCAGGGTTGCTCCTGGATGGAGTTTGGTCCCATGCCCTCTTTCCCCTGAAAGCTAAACCATTTTGAAAACAATTTGTGCTTTACTGGAGAGAATTCTTCATCAATCTGTTACATTCTGCTTTCTCCCAGGATAGGAAATTATTGCAAAATTGGGTATTTCAGGTAATTGAATTCTATATTAAATGCAGAAGGCCAAGTTAGGGAGTCAAACCAAGGACAGGATTGGCAGAAACAAGGCTGTTGCATGGGAAATCACCCATCCAGAGAGAGAAAATGGCCTTGATCCTGCCTTGGTTTGGATGAAAGCTCTGAAACTGCTGATACTGGTGACCAAAATGCTGGCTTGTGACCTGGTGTCTCCAGTGACGTGTGACACCCAGCCCAAAGCAGAAGTTGCTGCTGCATCTCATGCCTGCTGGAAGAAGTGGAAGTCTAGTTCTTCTGGGAAGATCTTCTCTACCCCAAGGCATGTCCCATATCTGCATTTTTAGGGGTAAAAAAATCGGATTCTGCCCATACAGCTGAGAAGTTATGAGGCAGGGCCTTAAGCATGACCCAAAGCTCCTGGGCTTCTTTGAAAAACATCTCCCTCAGGATTCCCATGTGCCTCATCAGTGCAATGCTTGGCCACAAGAGAAAGAGGGAAAATAATCAATAATAATTTGCTCATGTGGGGTGGGAGATGGGATGGCATGGGGAGGCTTTGCCCATAGTTCCACATAAAGGCTGGGGCAGAGCAGGACACACATCCAACCACTGCCATTGTATTTTTCCTGCAGCAGAGACCATTTCTGCCAGAGAGACAGGGCCTGATTGACAGCACCAAGTAAGGCCTTGCTTTCCCCTGCAGATCAGGTACACCCCTCTTGTGAAAGGACCACCTGCCAAGTCCTCAGCCTCTCTGCTATGGCTATTAATAATCACTCCCCGTGGTTTCCACAGCTTTTTGATGTGGATACTTGACCTCTGGGGCTGTGTCCAGAACCCCACTCATGTTACAGGGGATATCCAGCAGCCCTGGGGCTGGGCAGGGCTGGAGCTCTCTGCTCCTCACAGTCCCTCCCCGGAGCCCGGGCGCCGCTGGCCCCACTTTCATCTCCGCCGCCATCCGCCGCCGTTCCTCTCCTCGCTGCTCTGGCAGCTCTCCCCTGGCCCTGAGCAGATTTAAACACCAGGCTGCACCTGTTGGTTGAGCTGGTGATTGGGAGGAACCCCAGTGGAAAGTGAGGCCGCGCGTCCGGCCGAGCCGTCCCTCCGCGCTCATGGAGCAGCGCTAAAGCCACCAGCCTGCTCCTCCAGGCCATTCATATCCCCGTGTTCCTGCCTCATTTACTACCTCCTTGGAGAAGAATTCTCTGGCTTAACTGATTGTAACACTTCTTCCATTCTTTTTTTTTTTTCCTTCCCTTTTCTGCCAGTCCAGCAGCCTCAGGACTTGATTTCGCGCATTTATTTGGTCACTGCTGTGCAGCAGGAGGTGATTTTGGGACAGTAGGCAGCACATCCTCATTCCTCCACACCATATGTTAGGCAGCTTGATGTTGTCCCAGCACAGTGTCTTTCTTCAATGAAAAACAAGTGGAATTTATTCAACTCTGGCTTTCCAGGACCATTCTATTCACCTCTGTACTCTGTTTTGCACAAAGACTTGGATTTTCCCAAGTCATTTTCTAATTTTATGGCTTCATATGTGTCTATGGATGGGCTCTGGGAATGGGGGCTCCACAATGTGAAGGATGTGAAGGAAACATTGGCTGGGCACCTTCACACAAAGAGCAGAATCACAGAATAAGCTGAGTTGGAATCATTGAGTTCAATTCAAGAATAGTTGAGTTCAACTCCTGGCCCAGACAGGACACCCCAAGATTCACACCATGTGCCTTGAGAGCATTTTTCAAATGCTTCTTGAGCTCTGTCAGGTTTTGTGCTGTGACCACTGTCCTGGGGAGCCTGTTCCAGTGCCCAACCACCCTCTGGGTGAACATTTTCCTAATATCCAACCTAAACTCCCCCTGACACAACTTCATGCTGTTGCCTTGGGTCCCTTCACTGGTCATAGAGAGCAGAGATCAGTGCCCATCCCTCTATTTCCCCTCGTGAAGAAGATGCAGACCATGATGAGCTCTCCCCTCAGTCTCCCCTTCTCCAGGCTGAACAAACCAGCCTGCAAGAATCCCTAAAAATGTCATATCAACAAAGCAAAATGAGTTGTCCCTGGTGAGAATTTCCACCAGCCAGGAGAACCATAAATCTGGGACATTTTGGCAGCCCAGAAGTCACTCTGGGGGGAAGTAGGGACAACGTATTTTCATTTCTGCTGTTAAAAACTCTGAAAGTCACATGTTAAACACACCCCCAGTCAGCCTGTGGCAGCCTGTATCTGGATACCTCACAACAGGCCATAAGGAGCTTTCAGAGGTCCCTCAAACAAGCCCCTTCCTATCTCCCATCAGCCAGCACCTTCTCAGGGTGGCTCAGCTCTGATAAGAAATGTCCTCGTTCTCTTCGGGTTCTCAGTGTGACAAATGTATTCCTCCCAGTGCTGCTGAGGAGGGATGATACCATGGGTATTAGGCAACAAGGAGAGTGGAGAGGGAGGGCAAAACAGCCTGACAGCTGCTTCTCAAGTAGACCATCAGCATCTATCTGCTAGGAAATTTAAAATAAATCAGGGAATAGTTCTTTTCTACAACTTTCCTTCATTTTTTCACTGGCTAGCAGGCAGGGTTTTGCATCTAGCAAAATAACAGACATTTCCCTGAGCTGTTTATTTGACAGGGTATTAGAGGAAGGTGAATGATTAGGTCTTGGGGGGTGTTAATGGGGCCATTTCACGCTGTGGTGATTGGTGGACTGATAGAATGGATTATGTGCCTATAATGATCATTTTTTGCTGCTGGGTGGTCACAATTTCCCATTGAAAATCTGCTTGTCAGGGCACCAAGACATTTTTCCGTGGGCGTTCCTTATTGTTATTTAAAGGTAAAGAAATACTTTCAAAAGCACAAATTAAGCTTGGCTGCCAACAGAAAACAGATAAAATTGGGGGAAAAAAATAAACAAAAAAAGAAAAGCCATTGGGAATCTGACAGCCCTCCCCACATGCAGCTACACTCCTGCGGGATGGGGGGAAGCGTGGGCTGTCAGCAGCCCCCACACTCTGCTTTGACGTGGAGAGCTGGGAATCAATCACTTTGATGTCTTATCTTATCCCTGAAGATAGATAGCATGGCTGGCTCGGTGGCTGCAGCAGCGATGCTCCAAGAGCCCCTTTTGAAGTGCTGGAGCAGCACTCGAGCGGCTGCCGCGGGAGTGGAAAAGCTGACACCAGCTCTGCCTTGGGACAAGGCCACCAGGGACGTGGGGAGGGGGATGTCTTTGTGCTGGGTGCCATCTGTCCTTGTCACCCACGGGGGTCACAGTGGGGGCTGGCAGTGGGTGGTTTTGGGCAAACATCTCCCACCCACAGGCGCCTCTGCCCCCGGGCGCGTTGGCAGCTCCGCAGGCTTTGCTTCCACAGAGATCCACTTGCTGGGTGTGGGGATGGCAGAAAAAGGCAGGGAGGTGTTCAAATGTGTTCCTCTGATTCTTGGGGATGAGCTGTCTCGCTGGCATTTGGGCATCCAAACTCAGCTGCTGACTCCATCCCTGGCAAATCTCTGCAGACAGCATGAACTGGGTTCCTATCAATGCCCTTTATAAGAATCTTCTTCTACCCCTCCAATCTCACCCTGCACAGGTTGTTTCTTGTTCTTTCTGGTTTGTCCTTCCTACCATCCAGCAGACACAACCTCTCCCATGCTCCTACAGACCTAGAAGGCAAAAGTTTGCTCCAAATTTACATTATTCAAATTTCCAGCAGCATTTTCCCTGGCCTTGGACAAGTAGAGTCCTACTCTGCATTTCACTATCCCTTTGTGCTGGCTGGCACACCTTTCTGCTTTTAACTTTCCCCTGATTTGCCTTCCTTTTGCATCCGGCAGAGCAGTCAGATTGTGTTTTCGAGACCTCTCCTGTCAGTTTCTTTCTGCCTCAAATTCCCAGCTCTAACCTGCCCCACACCTTCCCCTTGTCACCGATACCACATTTGAACAAGCAACTTTGTGTTTTCCTATAGACACCTAGAAATATCTGTAAAGTACCCTCATTGCCCTCCTTTGAACTTGCCTTGCTGCAAGAGGGCCCTGGGTAGTAATTAAGTCTTTGATGGATGAGTATCATGGCCACGATGCTGACAGATACCACTTCATCATTTCCCAGTAATCCATTGCACCTGTTATTAAATGTTTTCTTTCCTTCAGCCTGGAAACTCTTGTGAGGGATTTTTAGACCCTGGAATAAAGATTTCCTGGACTTTCTCAAGTGCTATAGGAACTTAAGTGCCAAATAAAAGAATAGTCATTTAGAGCCGACCTCTTCTGTGTAGTTAAGAGCTGAGGATAAAAATTGGTTGAGCTGCTTTCAGAATTTTCTCCTTTATGCATCATTAGAATGGAATCCAAAGGCTCTTTTCTTTGTCAGCTTGGCTAGTTTGTTTGCATGCCACTGTGAAAATTCCTTCCTTCTGATGGATTTTTTTGGTGCTTTTTTGTTTGTTTGCTTGCTTGCTTTGTTGTTGTTTTTGTTTGCTTGATTGCTTTTGTTTGTTTGTTTTTGTTTCCTTTAAAATTTTTTTCCAAATAATTGAAGCCTTGCGGTTTTAACAAAAATCTTTTCCCTGCCTGCCCCCCCACATCACTGCTTGGTGCATCACAGTCCCTCTGTTACCATGCAGATCCTGAAAACAGCATATTGAGACATGACCAAGCCTGATTCACAAAGTATAAACTGCTGCCATCCATCACCAGAAACCTCCTGAGTAATATTTTTTTCCTTGCTTTTCAGTCCAAATGGAAAGCACAAAGCCACGGAAAGCAGACACTCTGTGGTTTAAAGAGAATAAAGTGCTGGGTCAAACCCCTGACAGACAATTGGTGAATGAATTTCACAGGAGGGCCCCCATCAGCCCAACACCCAGATGAGATTCCTGCTGCTTTTTGCAGAGCTGATGCATTACTGTGTCTTGGTGCTGACACACACTCTTTGCATCAGGAGGAGCCTTTCCTGGATCTTGTCCTATTTCATAAAATAATAAAGTTGGAAAAGTCCTCTGAGATCATCAAGTCCAACCATTAAACCAGCCCAGCCAGGACCACCACAAAACCATGTCCCCAGGCACCTGCACATTTTCTGAACATTTCCAGGGATGATGATTCCACCATTTCCCTGGCAGCCTGTTCCAATGCCTGACCACCCTTTCAATGAAGATTTCAACATCCTCCTTCCTCATCCACAAACCCCAACATTTCTTCCACACCCTGGTGGATCACATTGCCCATTTATCCAGCCCAGACCTCCTTTATGAGCTTCATTTCTGGTGATCAGCAGCAACAGCTGTCCAAGGGACATGATGAATTAAATGTCTGCCTCCAGTACCCCTGCTTGCAGTATGAAGTCCAAATTAAAAATCTGAAGGCAATATCAGGGTAGTGTCTCCTCAAAGCTTTCTCTCTTGGCCTGGCTAAACCTTATTTTCTCTTCATCAGTCTGAGTAATTTTAAAATGTCACATTTTCCTGGCCTTAAATGAGAACACTGATAGCATTTTATCCCGTATTTTTTTCAATTTTTAATCCTATGGATTCTGAAAGAGAAATTGTTTCATTAAAGGACTCCAGTTCTTCAATTTATATAGCCAAATATTAGAATATAACATTGTGAGACAAAGCCACCCAGATCCCAGTTTTCACCTGGCAAGAGTATTTGCTAGCAAATCGTGCCTGAAAGTGGTTGTTTTAAGTTATTTTTACACTGTGGAGAAAAAATGACTTGGTGGCAGGGTTCCTTCAGAGACCTGGGCAAAACTGATTGTATTTTTTACTAAATTACTGTTTACCAGTCCAAAGATGTTCTTTGCTATTTGCTGGCATGTGAAAAGACACACTAAATGGCACTTGGGGGTTAATTTTCATGACCCTGACTCTACCTCTCAACAAGATAAATTACATTTTCAATTCTATTCCTTAGTGTATAAGAGAGAATCATTTTGTAGAAAATGAGAATTGATCCAAATCTTCACCCTAAAGTCAAAATGCAGTTTTATTGACCAGAAAGGGAAAAAAAAAAAAAAAGGATGCATTCTTTAGAGGAGAGTTCCCTGTGATATCCTCCATGACAAAACAGCACGAAACGGGAGCAGAGCTGTCCCCTCAGTGGAGAAACCAAAGGGTGGGGAAGGACAGGCCATGGCTGAGAGATCCAACTCTTATGGGCTCGTTTGTGAGCAGTTTGGGTGCAACCTCTGCATTTTCTTCTCTTCACAGCATTTGGTTTGCTGCCTCCCTGCCCTCTGTGCCTCTTCCAGCCTGACACTCTCAGGGGCCATACATGGTGCAGATAAAAGGCCAAGGGGCTTTCCCAAGATGTGACAGGAGCCAGGCACCTCCCTTCTGCTGGAAGTCCCTGGGAGGTTCTGTCTGTGCTGCCCTTGATGGGGTGAAGGGAAGCGATGACTTTTGGGTGATGGGTACCCCACAAGAGGTCCAGGGGCATCAACAATGGGACACAGCTCATTTACCCTCCTGGGGCCAGCTGAAAACAGCCTGCAAGCCAAGCAGGCTTGGGGGCTTCATCTGTGCTCCAGACAGAAGCACAGATTTGACTTCTGGACATGCCCTGGGCCAGCTGTCACTTTGAGAAACATCATTTCATTGCTCTGCTCCCACATTCCCTTGTTCAACTTTGGCTTTGCTGTGCTCATCTACACTGATGGTCCTCCAGGAATGTTCTGGGAATCAGAGCCAGGTGTGTCTGAGGTCTGATGGCATTTTATTTTCCCCTTCTCTTGAGAGATTCAATTTAGTTAAAACAAACAAAAATGTTCCTAAACTTTCCCCTAGGAAAAAAATGCTGGAAAAGATGAGCCTAAAGGGCGAAACAAGCCAAATTTTCTCCCTTTCATAAGACAGATAAAAAAATCTCCAGGTTTTCCTTATTGTAGGGCTGAAGAATTTGACAGCCCACTCACCACATGGCTCTGAGTATTTGGGCTGGCACTACCAGTGCCAAGCTGGGCACGCCGGCGTTTTGCTCTCAACATTTTGTGTGCTGGCGTGCAGCCAGGCTGGAGGAATCTCTGTAATCATGGGAGATGAAAATTAAAAACCCATCAGATCCCCAACCCAACAATAAAGCCTTTCTGCAGGAGGCAGAGGGCAGTGTTTGCACACACATAGTCATTAGCAGCGGAGCGGGTCAAGTTCATCCCTGGTGTTCTCCCCATGATTCTCTTTGGGGTGATAGTGGTGGGCTTCTCTTTGGGATGAGGGAGGTGGGGCTCTCTTTGGGGTGATGGTGGTGGTCCACTGTGGATTCAGTGGGATAAAGGTCAGCTTGGACCTGTCTGGGAAATGTTGTAGGGGTGGTTGTAGTGCTCACCTGGTGTGAAAAACTGCCACAAGTCCCCATGGAGCCCCTTGAGAGTGATGGTCACAGCTCTTCCCATGGGACACCTGCATCAGGGAACCCCTGTGGGTTTTTTCCCCCATCTGGGGGAATTGCCCTGCACTGAGCAGTCCGAAGCTGAGTATCAAATGTTGCAGGCTTCACAGGAGGCAGCTGCTCACAGGTTCAGCTCTTTGGTGCTGTCCCTGGGGCACTCCTGGATCTGGAGAGGGGAAAAGCGCCCACTGCATTCTCCCGCTGATTGCATTTACTGAGGCTCCCTTAAGGTTAGCCCGATGCAGGCAGCTGATCCTGGAGAGGCAGGAGGGGGGCAATGTGCCTGTGTACATGCCTAGGAGGCTAATTTGATCTCCTCCCTGCCTCCCCCCTGCTCGCCACCTCAAAACAAACCTACAGCGTGGCAAAGTGCCTCGCGGATTAGCAAGGGGGGACCGCGGCTCGGCCTCGCTTCTGGGAAATGACAGCGGCTCATGGCATGACAGGGCACTCTCAGCCTCCCTTTGGCAGGAGTCTGCAAGTCTGAAATCAATACCCCTGTGCTTCCTGTGCCCCCTGCTCCTGCTCGTCCCCTCCTGAGCAGAGCTTTGCCAGGGTCACCGCTCAGATCCGCCTCATCCGGATGCTCCCTGTGACAAAACGCTCTCTAAGGCTAAACGTGCTGGCAAATGGAAGGAGAACTTTTCCCAAGGTAAAACTGTGTTTACAAACACAGGAAAGCCACGAATGTCACATCTTCCTGCTGGTAGCCTCAGGGGAAAAATATCACCTCTCTGAAGTGCTGTTCCTACAAAAGGAGTTCATGTGTGCCTACAGAGACCACTGCAGTTTGCATCCATCTGAACAGGGAGTACATCAATCTTTCTCTATGGTGCTACCTGCAAGGGGCAGCTTCCCCTCTCCAGCACCATTTCACATTATGGTGAAGACAGCAAAGGGAGAACCTTCTGCCTCTCCATAGGAACCATCCTGTGATTAAACCCATCCTGGCTTTAGCTTCATTATGCCACTGAGACAAGGTTTAATTTATCCCACATAGTTTATGAGGTCCTCGTGAGGTTTCAGCAGAGGAGAAATGCACTCCCTGATTGACCATTCCACCTCTGAGCTGAGGAGGATCTGGGAGGAGAACCCTGCAGCAGGTGCTGTGTAAAGGGATGTGTGACACAGCCACGGGCCTGAGAAATGCAAAATTATCTCTGAAACAGGCTTTCCTACCCATCAGAGTCACAGCACTGCTCCCATTGAAGGGTGGGAATGGCTGTTCCTCAGTTTCAGCCAAGAAGTTGCTGAATGCTGAGGGTTCCACAGGCTGCTTCCAGGAGGGATCAGAACTGCATCTAATCTTGCACATATTTGGTGCCTCAGTGCTTCAGGAACCTAATAAGATCATATGTCTCCTCTTCCAGGTTCTCTCCTCTGGTCAGTGCCTCAACCTTTCTCTATGATTTTTCCTAATTTTGTTCTAAATATTTGAAACAACAAATAATAAATAAATAAATAAATAAACAAATAATATATTATGACATATAGTTGCATATTATACACCAATATGCAAATATAATTAGCCATATATTATTATATTATAATTAATATTTAATCATATACAATACAAAATAAATAATAAATTTAATAAGAATTCTTACTTCCTGAGTTTTCGTAAACACACAGCACTCTTCCAGCACCAGTGCACAAGTTTCTGCTCTGGATCCAGTCCTAAAGCCAGGCTTTTGTTGCATGGTATAATTCTCATCAGCCTCACATATTCCTCTGATCAGTCTTGCAATGCAGCTCTTTTCATTGTAAAAAGCTTATTTACCACCTCCATCTCTCCTGAATAAAGAATGACCATCCCACCTTCATGGAGCACAGCTGGGACCAGGTCCCAAACCTCTTAAACACTCAGGTGTCTCCACAGGGGGAGAATGATGCACTCTTAGGTTCACCACACATGGGTTGTGTTTTGTTAGAAATTTGAAGAGTTATGGGAAAGCAATTAATTTTATAGAGCATTTCTCTTTGGGCATTTTGCAACACAGGCTGGTTTTGGTCCTATCCAGAGCTCATCAGCCACTCCATGTCCCTGCACAAGCTCACTGCTGCCCTAGTGCTGGATGATGGCTTCTTGTTCATGAGTCTTTGTATGGAAAATCCCATTTTGAAAAGTCAGTGTTCACAAAGGAGACAGAAGAGTCCTGCTACTTTATTTGAAAAGGGGACATTGTCCACTGGGGCACATGCCCACAGGGTTTTCTCTCTCAGGTTTCAGAGGGGTCAATTTCTCTCAGGGTTCTGGAGGTAAGGGTGACCCTAAGAGATCCCAAAGAGTCTTTGCTTCCCTTAGCCTGAACTCAGCCAAAGAAGGAGCCTGGAATGATTCTGACTGTGTTTTCAAGGTTGTTTATTTCTTCTTATCTAAGCATTCTTTCTCTGACCTGCTAAGCTCTGGCTACCAAGGAGGCCATAACATTTCTGGCCTGAGCCCTGGGTGGATCCCACATTGTATACTCAAAACTATGTGTCTATGTTTATAATTTCTTCACTAATTCCTATCATCTATGTTAGACAGTGTGTTCCTGTCCAAAACCAATTAGAAATGTGTTAGCATCACACCAAGACATGGAGGACAAGAAGAAGGAGAAGAAGACTAGGATATGCTCAAATTCCTCCATCTTGTACCCCCTTGAACTCCATTCTAAAAATCCCAAAATTCTACTTTTCCACCCTGTGTTAGTTCAGATATCACACTACTAAAACCCTTGTGGCTTGTAATTCCTTATACAGAGTTGGCAGTTTTTTCCACTGGCTAAAATTTAAGGCACAGGTGTTTTTGACTTTGTGCCAGGATCTCTGAGCCCCCTGCCAGGGTCTGGAGACAGCCAGGGCAGCCAGAGGGATAGGTGCAGCCTCCTTTTATCCCAAACTCCCGGCCACACATTGCTCTCTTCCTTTCCCCATTGCTGAGGTTCCAGGAAGGCACAGCCTTCCACATATTCCCCCTCTTTAAACATGTCCTTTCCCCCCAGAATTCAGAGTTCAGAAACTTGGGCTTGTACTGACCCTTTGTCAAACTGTCAGGGCTCTGTAACAGCCCTGTGGCTTGAAGTTGATAGAGACATTAAGACCCATTTCAAAGATGTCAACATGCATCCCCTCACCCATGGAATTGTTTGTAAAGAGGTCAGCACACATCTTTCCCATCACCCTCACACCCACCTCAGCCTTTGCCATCCAAATTACCTTTGTAGATTTGGAGATGTCCACCGTGAAATCCTGTCCTAAACCTTGCCCCCTTCATGCCTCTTTGGGTTTTTTGTAGGGAAAACTTCACAGGCAGATCTGAGCCCCGTGGCCTCCTGTGCAGAAATTAACTTTTTCAGTGAATCCATCTCAGGATTTCTAGTTTGCCTTCCTTCAGTGTTGTGGAAGTAAAAGCAGTCTCAAGTTTTAAACATTTTACAATTAAAACTCATTCTCTCTAGAAAATGAACCAAATCCTTTTGCCTATAGAGTTATTTTAGCAAAGCTTCTGTTTCTCAAAATCCCTGGAGTAGTCAGCATGAATTCAGAGTGATGATGGTTGGGAGAGACTTGTGGGGCTTGGCTGCAGGGTGGGGAGGGGGTCAGTGGTACTTTCCTGGGGCAAATTGTTTTCCCTTTCATGGAGAAAACACTGGGACAGTGGAAACATGGAGGCCAGTGGGAAGTGAGAATGGTGGATCACTGTACAGGCAAGACCCAAGAAGAAAGCAAGTCCCAAATTCCTCTGACAAGCCCAGGGACAAGCCCACTTCCTTGTGAAGTACTTACTTTAATTAGGTCAACATTTGTGGTCACTCAAGCTTGCACTTAAGATGTTCTTCAAAAATTCAGCAAAGCTTCAGGCAGGGGAATTCTAACATTTGTAGCACAACGTCTGTGTTGCTGGGGCTGCGATGGTTGCTAACACTGTTGGATATTGCTGGTCACACCTGGCTCCAGGAGTGCTCAAATCACCTCAGGAAAGCACTTTGAAAAACACAGCATTTATGAGGGTAAGATGTTTCTTGCTTCTACGTGTTGGTGAAAAAAAAAAAGGAAAATATATCTCCACTGGAGTGACTTCACCCAATCAGATACTCAGAGCTGGAGATAAGCCCAGGGGAGTGATGGGCCCCATGGCTGAGGATGTGTGGGAGCTCACAAGAACCCAGCAATGCCTCAGCAGCACTTTGGGCACCAGCCTGGCAAGAGAGATGCTTCACCAATGTGTGGGCTTCAGAAAAGCTGGATCCCCTTCAGTTCAAGGAGGAGAATATCCTCAAAGCTCCCAAATCCACCTTTTAAAATTTTATTTTTATTTTTCTCTTCCCCCCAAGAGAGGCTCCTGCTCTGCTGTCAGCACTCCGACGCCAGCTCGGCGTGGCTCTCCTTCATGGCACACTGGGCAGGGAGGGCTCTGCAGCACCGGGATGTGACAGCTGGGTGGGAGCTGCAGCTGCCTGGTGGCAGAGCCTCGGGGCAGGACCAGGCTAAACTTCTTACCTGGCAGGAGACACCTCTGCCCAGGTGCTCTGGGGCTCCAGGAAACGTGCTGCCCCTCAGGCACCGAGCAGCAGGAGCAGCAAGTGTGGTTATGGCATGTTGCTGCTGTAGAGACTGAAGTTTGCACTGCATTTCTCTCCTCACAGCAAAAGCCTCTTCTAGTGCACGCCCAGAGCTTGTATACAAAATTTGTGTCTTAGGAAAAAAAAAAAAAACAAACCAAAAAACCAAAAAGCAACTGCTAAGAATCTGTTCCCAAAAGTCCCAAAGGGCAACTCTTCAGCTAGCAGGAGTGCTGCACAAGTTATCACAAAAAATGCTTTGTGGAAAGTCAGATCTGGGAAGAGCACAATCCCCTACTTATTTTTGCCCAAGTTTTCAACATCTGGCTCAGTGCTCAAACCAGGCCACATCCCCTTTGAACTGCTCTGTCTCCAAAGATGGTGTTGGAGAACCCTGGGTGCCTGACCCCTGTGCCTCCAGGGATGCTCCACGCCAACATATGCATTACATAGATAGGGATATTCTCAGCCAAGACAATAGATTTAATCCTTGGTGACAGCGTCTGAATGAAACAGATTTTAACATCTGGTCTTCTGTTTTTAAAACACAATGGCACTTCGTAAATAATACAACATTGTAACTCCCAGAAGGCTCTAACAAGTACTTTATTAGGTGTCACGTCAGTGCCCCATTTTGCAGCAACTGCCCAGAACTAGATGTGCTATAATTCAGTTACACTGTAAGTAGCTACTAATGAGGCACATTATTATAAAGAGCCAATGCCGTGCAGCTAGACCGCAGTAAATCTGGAGTAATTCCAGTGAAATCAGTGCTAAAGCATGGATATGCCCTTATGACATGAAAAACAAAGGCTTGCTAAAAAAAAAAAAAAAAAAAAAGGAAAGTTCTGAAGAACTGTGACATTTTGAAGAGGGGTTTTGGAAAGCTCCTAATTCTTATTTTTTTGCCCTTCCCTCTTTCCCACTCCGTTCTCATCTGTCACTCATGTATTGAGTATCCTGACAAGTCTGCCTGAAGATTAATGCTCCTGTTTTGTGGGTTTGCATAGTGCCTCCTGAGTACTTAGCAGGTCTTAGCGAGTTCAGTTCACTAAGCTCTCAGATTGTCTGGCAGTCCCAATGGCTTAATAATGCAAAATCATAAACCAGAGTGCAACTGATTCAACTTTTCCTGTCCATTCTTTTATCAGGAGCTGCTACGTGGGATCTGGAAGACAGCAGCATAATTAGATGTGTGCTGGCTGGGATTTCCCTCCAGCAAGCACAATTCTGACCTCCAGCTCCACATATAAGCAGGGATTTTGGGGAGATGGATTTTCTGGGGATAATAAAGCAAAGATGCTGTAGGATGGAGAAGTTCATAAAGCAGCTTTCTGAGCATAGAAAGATTTCTGTCCTCTTTCCTGAGATTGCTCACTCAAATATGGTCTTAAAGCAGAGCTGAAATTGCTATATGCTCTCATGGTATATCAAATGGGATGCAACGTAACTGCATGATGTAACCTAAAAATTACATCACCCTCCTTAAAACCAGTCTTATTCATGCAGTTTCCAGCTGATAGATTTATTTTTAGCCCCGAATGGCATTACCTTTCATAGCAGACTAAGAGGCTGGTTTCTGATCTCTGCCTAATTAACAGGGATGTGTTTGCAGGGCCCAGCCTGGTGTGTGTGTGAGGACAGGTCACTCCGTGGGCATCTGCGTGGGTCCGAGTGCGTGTGCTGGCTGACAGCACACCCATCACACCCATCCTGCCAGGGGTCACAATCCAATTTGCTGCTTCCTTTCGATCCCAACAACGTCATTACCTCCTGCTAATGTGGTTAGGAGGGAGCAGGAGATGCTCTGGGATGCTGGCTGCTGGTGGTGAAGCAGCACCAGAGCACGTGTGCAAACCCTGGGCTATGGGGGAGTTGCAGCTTGCAGGGCACAGGGATGCTGACCATAAAATCAGGGATCCTGACCATAAAATTGGAATAATGCTCGAGCTGGGGCACTGAAGCACGTCCTGTGATGAGATTGCTCTGAGCAGTGTTAGGCAGCAGCGTGACACTCGTGTAAAATTACTTTTCTGTCATGATTTTGCAGTTTAAGACAAATCAACTCTGATTCAGCAAAACATAAACCTATGTGAAGCTTGTGCTGGGCTCCCCTAGGACTGTCCATGAGCTCCTGATGGGCAGAAGCTACCAAGGACCCTCCAGAAACAGGACAGGTAGGCATCCATTGGTCTTGCAATTCTTCTTCTCTCCCATGCTGGGACACCAAACTCACAGCAAAGCTGGACAAAACCAAAACTTTTTCCTTATTAAGCAGTAAATATTAAGTGCACTGGAAGTCTGCTACCCTTCTTCCTAGGGGAGCACCCTAATCATAAAGCTATTGAATCACACTTCTCCTTTCCTGCCAGCCCAGCCCAATTATAATGTAATTATTTCAAAGACCAGCATTGCATCAACATCAGAGAATGAAGCGCACATGACCCCTTCAGCATCCTCTGTGATTCTGTGGGCACAAAGCCCAGGAAATTGGTTCTTATATAATGGTTTGGGTTAGAAGGGACCTTAAAGATCATTTAGTTCCGACCCCTTTCACCATGGGAGGTTCTGCTCCTGTTGTTGGAGGCTGAACCATGATTTAGTCTTCCATAAAACAGTCAGCTTCCTCAGCTGTGGACCTTAAGGAGGAGCATGAGGAACTGTTGAATTTTGGAGAGGGCTATGTCTGATCTTGCAATCATCTTCAAAGAGCATCTGCAGCCCAAACTGCACCTGGTGGCTCCTAATTTTGCCGTATGATCAGCCTGAGGAATGAGCAAGGTGCTGGGATATTTGGTTCTCCCAAGATGGGTGAGTTGTAAAGTGTTATTGTCAGACCCTGAAGTACCTGGAAATGCTAATTTCAAAAGCATCTCTGAGCTTGAGAGCCTCCTGAGCCCTGCCTCTCCAAAACAAGGAGTTTTCACCTTGCAGCCCCAAGCAGCTGGTGAGGCCATGGGGGCTTCAGTGCAGAGAAAAGGATGTGCACTTTCATCTGCAGAAGGGATGTGATCAGGTGAAAAATGCTACTGTGAAGGGCTTGGCTCTTTTGACAGTAGGAGCAGACGAATAATGTAGACAAGCAGAAATACAAAAAGTGTTTGCACTGTGCTCCAGCCACAGAGAAATAATAAGAAATCAGGTATTTGCTGTCCCCCAGTCTGGGTATTAAATCAGACTCCTTTTCCTTTGGTGCAAAGGTGGACTTAATTTCCACTTGTTCTATATAAGAGTTTGCTACACTTGTGTTTCAAAAGCCCCATCATGTTTGCTCTTTGTTACATAGCTGATTTTTTAGTCTTTGAATAAAGCAGATTTTTTTTTTCTCAGCTATCTCACACAAGGTCTATTTTTTACCCGTTTCCTCTGGCTTGGCACAGTGAATCACTGTTCACACAATGCTGAATGAAGCCACTAATTAAATATGTGATTTTTTATTAGACTGTAGACAGGCTATACTTACAAGACGGTGCAGTAAATGACTTGTTTGTACTATTCTTTTACTTATCTCCTGCCCCTACCCAACTGCTTTGAGTGCAAACATGTCTATACTCACAAGGTATGATGGCAAATTCTCTCTGGATTCATACTTTTGTAATCAGATCCATGTTCTTAAGTAAGGAAGCCCGAAAAAGTAATTACATGGCTGCTTGTGACTCATTTGGTAACCCTGAAGTAGCTCTGAGGTTTGAAAGGGCTCTCCGTGCTCATGCTGAGCTCTTTGCTGACTTTGCAAGGAGTTCATTGAAGTGAATACCTGCTCTGGCACTCACACAGGTCAGTCACCATAAAATCAGGGTGGAAACATGCCCAGAGGCACGGTCTTATACAGGTCTGAATCACAGAATCACAGAATGGTTTGGGTTGGAAGGGATTTTAAAGATTCCAACTCCCCTGCCATGGGCAGGGCACCTTCCACTATCCCATGTTGCTCCAAGCCCCATCCAACCTGGCCTTGGACACTTCCAGGGATGAGACAGCCCCAGCTTCCCTGGATAACCCATTCTAGTGCCTCAACACCCTCACTGTAAAGAATTTTTTATTTTTTCATCTAAATGTCCTATATTTCAGTTCAAAACCATTTCCCCTTGTCCCATCACTCCGTGCCCTTGTCCAAAATCCCTCCCCAGCTCTCTTGGAGACACTTTAGGCATTGGAAAGGGCTCTAAATTCTCCCTTAAGCCTTTTCTTCTCCAGGATGAACTTCTGCTCTCTCAAGCCTTTCCTCACAGGAGAGTTCTCCAGCCCTCTGACCTCCTTCGTGTCCCTCCTCTGGACCACACTGATGAGGTTCTCAGCATCGCTTCTTTCACTTCAGCAGGAGCAAGCTGGCAGATTTCTGGCAAAGCTCTGGTTAATAATAAATCACCTTCCTCTGCTGGCCCTGCTCACATCTGTGAGACAGCCCAGCCACCCCTCCTTTGTGCTCTGCACTGCCAATGTCCCACTTCAGACACGGAGCTGAGCAGTAGCTCGGGGCACCCAGTGTCTTATCTACCATAGTAAAAATTAATTTATCATGACACCTCAAGGGGTCTGCACAGCAGGTGAAAAATGAGTGGAAGTAGGCAAAGAAATACATCACTTTGCAGTCAATCTTTATGTGATGGACCAGATTAAAAGCAACTATGCAAGAAAATAGCATTCCTAAATCCCAGCAAAAAATAAAAAATAGAGCCTTACAAAGATAAGAAATATGATGTTTGGGGGAAAAAAAGAAGCTTCCCTTCTGTTTCTCAGACAAACAGTCTTTTGTAGTGAGGATGTGTGCTATTTTCTTATGGCTTTTAAATTGGTTTCTTGATTTGTTTCTTTATCTGCTCCCCGAGACTTTCCTGATTAGTTGAGATTTCTGCACTCACTAGTTGATTAAATAATGCATACATTTGTTTGATTTGCAGTTGCTTACTTAATTAAAATTTCTTTTCAGTGCCCCAATTTCCATTATGATTTCAATTTTGCATTTAATCACTCTGTTGTTCTTTGCTGCCACCTCTCTTAATAGAGGTCTACTCTCAGCCTTATTGCAAAGCCTGTCTCAGCTACTCATGGGCAGAGAGAAAACTCCATTTGTGCAGTTGATTTAGACAGGAACTTCAAGCCTGGAGGGAGAGAGAGAGGAGGTTGAATTTGCAGGAATATCCAAAGATTATAGATGTGGTTTAGTCTAGGAAATCAATGAAAACTATGTCTGGTCAAGGAGCATCACATTTTGCTGTGGAAAAAGATCAGATTTTATATTTAACGTCCTGTAGGCTAAAGGAAGGTTTCTCCATCTCATAATGAAGACTGAGTGATCACCACTGTTGGCCAGTGGTTTTTAGCAGTGGGAGAATGTGTCCTTCACCAGAAAATGTGTGGTGAGGCATGAGCTCAATGTTTTAGTTTCAATTCACTTGAGGATTCTGCATTTTCTTGCCTTCTTTATTCTCCTTTCTCTTTATTCTCACTTTCCCCCTCACCTAGATCTGCTCTTTCTTCTATATTTGCTTTCTTGCAGCAGACACGAGTTTTGTCTCCTGAAATTGTTTCTCAGTCTGAATCTCTGTTGGGATCACACACGAGATGGTTAATGCTGTGCCATCACCAGAGTTTAATGCCAATATCACAATCTGATTATTGAGAGAGTGAGGGGAATCCCCCTTTTGGGGGGAGGTGTGGGAGGCTGCAGACCTGGGCACATTCCTCTGCATCAGTTCACAGGCAAAGGGACCCTGAGCCAGGCCTGTAACGTTGGTATTTCAGAAGGAAAGGCATCTGTCATCCCATGCACAGCAAGCTCAGCAAGTTTTTTTAACAGCCAGGCAAGGCAGAAGCAGGGCATGACAAACCCCTCCCCAGGCACATGATAATGCTCTTATGATGGGGTTCTGGGAGAATAAAATATTTAGTATATATTTTGCCATCTGCACAAGTATTGCAGTGAGAGTCATCAAAATGTGTAGCTGGAAAAACTGATCAGAGGTGAAGAGGGTACAACACAGAGGGGGTCAAGGAGACAGGCACTGAGGACAACTGATACTTTGGGAAGCTGGGAGGAGGGAATGACCAGGGTTAATGGCTTAAATCTTTATCCACCCAGGAAATCCCTTTCACTCCACTGAAGTGAATATATGTCAGCTTAGAAATCACAAGAACATCTGGTTTATGTATTTGAAGAAGTAAGATTGGTTAAGGACTCAAATTTTTCTGTGCTTTCACATCCGCAGTTATTAAGTCAGCAAGAAATACAAACATATCCTTTAAAGCTGCCCACAAATAACTGCCTGTTCTGGAGTTAGGAATTATTTTTGCTAACACCAAAAGCAGTAGGAACAGATCTTGCAATCTTGACAACTGTGTGTGATAAGTCTATGACAAATTTGCTTTTTCATAGAAAGTAGAAATCAGCTATTCATAAAAAAAATACAAAAAAAAAAAAAACAAAACAGAAAACAAGCAAGTAAACAACAAAAAAAAATAATAACCAGAGCTGAAAGAAACCTTGAAAATTTATCTTTTCTGAGCATAAGACTTCTGGGAGCCAGAATCAGAGCAAAAGCCTTTCTTCCCCTAAAAGCTGTCTTGTTTATAGAGACACGGAAAAAATGAGTGGAAGAAAGGTCTCATCCATCATCTGTTTGAGGAGGGACTGAAGTGTCCTGAGGGAAGCAATCCCATGAAGATGTCTTCAGAAGGGATGTAGTGGACTTTAAAAATAAATGCATGATATCAAGTGCATTAATCTAATTTGAACACTTATCTTGGACATTTCAACAGCTCTCTTGCTCAAGGAGCAGCCACCCAAACCTTTCCTGCTCTGGTCTGTGATTTGGATCCCTCCCAGTCACCAGTGGTAATGACTGTGAAAGTGGGTCACATGTGATTAAACATCTTACACTGCTGAAAACACCCATTTATGAATTATTTATCTGCTTTGCTTATAGACAGTGGAGATTGGGAGTTAGAAGAGTGCGTGGGTTTCAAAGCACAATCCACCTTTCCCTCTAAAGCTGGCCAGATGAACGATGTCCAAAAGTGAATGTTTCTCTGCACTGATGCCATGTAGGAGCCTGGGTGGCAGATGCCTGAAGTTGAAGGGTATTAATCTTGCATGTGGTGTGCCTCTGTTGTTTTTCTGCTCTCTGCATTGATGGAGCAGACAATATACACCCAGGTCTTATCACTGGGAGGAAGATAAATACGTGTGCAGCAGGGAAAGCAGGAGCAAAGGCTGGTCACACAAACTGAACAAGAGGTTATCTCCTCTCAGCTGGCCATTCCAAGTAGCATTTCCTTTAATATAATTTCTCCCAAGGTTAGGTATGAACAGGTCCATTTGAAGTCTCTGATGAGACACAGGTGCCTCACAAATGACAATTATTTCCCTCTTAAAGTAGACAGGTAAGTGGGATGAATCAGACTCTGGAGGAATTTATCCCTGTCCACCATCTATTTATTAGGTTCAATTAATAATGTAGAGCTTGGCATTTGCTGAGCAGTAGCAATAGCAGCAAACTTGCTCTTGCCATTTAAATCTTCAAGTTAAGTTGCATGGAGGAGCCTGGTTAAAACTGCCTCCACAAATCTGAGAGCTAAAATATAAAGAAAAAAATCAGGCCGATGCGGAATTTTATTGTTTTTCCTAATTCTCTCACAATCCAACAACTTTCCCATTGCAGCCTTTTGCAGCTCATACTGGTTTAACTTGTGGATTAACCACCTCTAAAAAGATAAATCCCATTTTGCCAATGAGAGGCTTGTCCCACTATAAAACATGCCTGTGGAGCTGTTGAGCATCTCTTGATGACAACATCCCTGGGGAAGGCTTTTGACTTGGTATTAATCACAATCTGAAGCACCATCAGCCTTAACATTTCAAATTCAATTAGCTCTTCCTCACACAGTTCATAATTCAGGTGGTTTTGTTGTAAATCAACCACAACATAATAACCTGAGTCACTTTTAAGCACTCAGTGGACAAGTGTGTGTTCAGTTCTTCAATAAGTATTGATAGCAGGTTCAAGTCACAGAACAAAGATTCAATTATGCCCAGGACTAGCAACATCTTGAGTATTTCTGATCAAGGACTTCATTACAGAGCGAGCACTGGAGAAGTTCATAATTGAATCATTTAAATGAAAAGGGGATGCTGTCATCCTCTAGTATGGTGAGTGAAAATAAAACGGGGATTTTGGCACCCCTGTATCCTGTGAAAGGACCATAGTCCAAACCTCCCTGAAGGCACAACCCATGCACACAACTGTTTGAGTTAAACTGGAATTAGGGGAAATACTGGGGCAAGTGGAGATGTTTAACAAACGCCTGACTGATGTAATTTGGACCCTTGGTTGTAGAGACTGTCTCAAAACCATCCTGGTAAAGCCTGGCCTGTTCCCTGCACTGCATCACGATGGAGAGCAGCTCTGGGAGAAAGCTTGAGATGGCTTCTGGTGGTGTTTTGTGAGGGGGTGGACTGAGAAAATGAAGTATTTTCATAGAGGAGCTGTTAGGGAGGGCTGAGATGTGGAGCAATGTGGAGGGAAAGCCCAAATGCTGTGAAGGAGAGAAAAAACAGCTCCTGGCAAGAACAGACATCTAGGAAGTGCTTGAAAATTACGTGTGACTGAGCATTAGAATCCTTTAAATGAACATTTGGGCTTATGTTTACCCAGGAAGGTTAACAATGAAGGAAACAGAGACAAGCACTCTAATGAGCTCTCATTCCCTGAGGCATGTGTTGCCTTTTTTTGCAGGTAACAGCACCCTTTCCAAGGCTAATGATTTCCTTTTTTGTTGCAAGGCAGATTTTCTTTTGCCATTTGCCCTCCACCTATTCACAACAGATGGTGTGATGTGCAGTTTTGGGAGCTAGTCTAGGGTGCATGAACTGATATGCATTAGGCTCACAAATTCAATTGTGTCTTACCTGTCTGACCGAGGAATCCATCTACTAGAATAAGTAAAGAGCCAGAGAAAGGCAGCAGCTTATGTTTTTTTTTTGTTTTTTTTTTGTTTTTTTTTTTTGGGGGGGGTGGTTGGGGGTGGGGAAAGAAGTAGTTTTGCCTTTCTGCCAGAACTTTAAATCACATTTCAACAGAATATATCGGAGGTTTAAGGTCATCCTCTTATGAAAGCACAGGCAGAGGGTCTGGGAAGTTTCAAGCTGAAATAAAGGTTTCTGGTCCAGATAAATTCAAGATGCCTTGCTCTTATGGATTTAGGTCCTAAGCCTGCAAACTCTGAAGTACTTAACTCACATGAGTAGATCAGTTGAAGAAGCCTTTGTATCCATTTCCGGGAGACAGGATAAGCATGTGCATAAATAGAAATAAATCAGGTAAGAATCGATGTTTCCACCCTCTTTGGAGGGCTGTGCCTACTCATTCAGTCATGATAATGATAATTCTAGTTGATGCTCTTCCTCCCCAGTTTTACCTCTGTTGTAGGAGGTATGGCTGAGGCTCAGAGCAATTTGTGTTCACCCAAACATGACCCACTGCTGACCTAGAGACTGATTAAAGCAGAATTGTGGGGCTCAGTTTAACGTGATCATTAAAAGGCACAAATATGGTAAAATGAGTATTAATCACCAGAAGAGAATTTGCCACGTGCAAAAGTTTTTTCCCCCCAGACCAGGGGGAGCTGTATTGACAAGAAGTTCACACTGTTTATGCCCTGGACAGATCTGTGCTCCTGGGGGATTGTTCCTTTCCTCTTGCTGGACTGGAAGAAGAGTGTGTAGGGACAGTGTTGAGATGAGGTGGGTCCCTAAAGAGCAGACTGTAACAACCTGAGCCACGCCCAGGTTTGGTACAGGGCTAAGCCAGACCATTTTGCCAAAGCAGGGAGCCAGGTGAGGACAGTCTGACCTCTTAGGCCAGAAAATATTGCACACTTATTTGCATGGGGTTAATAGAAATTGCATTATGGCTGTTTACACCCTCAATAATACTGCCACAAATTTATGGGGGGGGTCACACCTAGAGCATCTGTTGAGCAGCTCACAAATTCCCCTTTAGGACAGATTTCACCTGTAAGCAAAAGTTTTAAAAACATCTCTGGCACAGCAGCCTGGGTGGAGGAAGGGTCATAAATTGATGTATGTATTGCAAATTCTCAACATTAGTGAGGGTTTTCAATGAGCAATGAGATCCGGCAAGGAAAAACAGGTCAGCAGTATTGTTATATTTGTTTGCCTATTTAAGCTATAGCTCTCACTGTTTTTTGACCCTATTCATCTCTTCCTAGCTGTCCAAATTTGTGGTCTTTGTTAAGACTTAAGCTCTAACTCAGATACTCACATGTTTCCCCCTTCCTTCTTTGTTCACAGAATATTCTGAGTTGGAAGGGATCCATTGGCATTGTGGAGTCAATCCTGACCCTGTGCACAACATTCTAAAATCCCACCATGTGCCTGAGAACCTTGTCCAAATGTTTCTTGAGCTCTGTCAGGCTTGGTGCTATGACCACTGCCCTGGGTTCCACTTCCCAATCACCCTCTGGGTGAAAAAGATTATCTTGATATTTCACCTAAACCTCCCCAACTCCGCTTTGTGCCATTTCCTCGAGTCCCATCATTGGTCACCAGACTAAAGAATTCAGATGGATCTTTGCAGTGTGCCACCTACACCAGATTTGGCAGATCTTGGTTTGACATTGGCAAATACTGGGTCAAAAGTGTTCATGGAAGGTTCACCTGCAGAAGGAAGAGTGTTAAGTGGGAATGCAATGGAAACATAAAAGGTAAAAAGCCTCGAACCAAGGCCTTGCAATCTCCAGCTGCACTGTTTATAAGTTCTCCTTTCCACTTTGATTCAATGTGGAGGTTGTGATTAAAGTCTGGGATGTTCTTTTCTGCAGGGTAAAATACAGACAAAAAAAAAAAGTCACCTTATTCCTCTGGCTACCTCTCCCCTCTACCTTGCAACAGGTTTCTCAACTTGTTCTACCAAGCAGCTCCTTCCTCTGTGGAACGAGTGATAGAACAATGAAGGAAAAATGCTAACAAACATTTTCTTAAGGAAAAAGTGGCAGAAGTTGTTAAAATAGCATAATATTAGATGGAATTTTCAAATTAAGCTGTCTGGTTAATTTTCTTTGATAGCAAAACAAGAAAAAATTATCTTTCTCTTATCTCCCCAGCTCAGGGAAGCACAAGCACTATTCCAGAGGCAACATTTTTTCCTAGTTTTCAAAATTGTTGCCAACATAAAAAAAAAAAAGGGAAAAAATGTCAGCTGAATAAGAATTTCTTATGGAGAGTTTTGGCCAAAAGCCAGAGGGGAATTACCAGTTATCCATTCAAATTGTTCTGTGCCAGACCAATCAGCATAAGGGATGTGGACCAAGCCCTGGCTTTTGAGGAAATTAAAAAATCTGAAGATACTGAAGTGTGACTTTGTTTAAAGTTCCCTACTGGAGCATCATTTTCCTTGGTGATTAATAGTGTTCCTGTGATTCAAATCCTTGGTGATGTCAAGACCTGTCCATGTCCATCCCAGTTACCAGAAATGTAATGCAAAAGGAGGGTTAAGGCCAGAATTTCATGGAAAAGGGCTGAGTAAAAGGTTTAATGTATTAATCACAACAGTGTAAAGGATTGAGGTTGTGTGGAACAGAAATTTGTCATAAGAAAGGGGCACTACAGTGATGTCCAGATGATTTCTCTCTTATTGACCTTTCGAGGGAGCCTCATGCCCTACTCTAGAGACCAGACCACACATATTGATACTTTCCTGATCAACACTTGCATTGGGGTCATTCTGCATACAGCATTTCTTCAATTCCCTTCTCAAATCTGTGTCAAAATGGATGGAAAGATTTGGTGCACCTTGAAGGTGTCCCTTTGAACGTGACTGAGCTTGCACTTAGACCATGCCTTCCTCAGTGCTAGTGCAGGACTCTGCATTCCCCCAAATCCCAATCCTTTTATCTTATCACAGTGAGGAAGGTGGCACTACCAAGAGTTCACCAGAGAAAATGCACAATTGTAATAATAAACATTCTGGCCTTTTCTGCCTTCCCTGATCTGATATGACAGCAGAAGTCTAAGATGGACAACCTTTTTCATTTCCCCCCATCCTTCAGTATTTTGATATTCTTACTTCTTTTCTTTGGGAACATGAAGGTCTTTACTTTCTTTCACCAACATGAAAAAACACATTGGAATTATGTGCTGGAATTTGGGCTCGGAGGTAAAACTTGGCCTTTTAGCAGATGTGGCTCCACACTGCAGGGTGATGGGGACCAGGCAGTGGATGGAGGTGCAGCCCTTTTCATCCCCTTTGCAGAGAGTGGTGCTGGAGAGACCCTGGCTCACAGGGAGAGGGGTGAGCACAGGAAAGCCAGGCCAGCCAATGCCAATTCTGGGAAAGTGGATTCTCTACAACATCTACTTTTCCTTGTTGCACATCTTAACTAGTTTACTTATCCCATGGTCTTGTGGGAACAGGCCTGTAATTCAAGCCATATTTGTTTTAATTGCCTCTGGCTTTCCTTGCCACTTGGCACATGTACAAAATGAGGAAAGAAAAGCTTTTATGGGAGTAAAATTCTATGAGGAATCACTTATATACAAAACAGACCACATACTCATGGAGGGGGGATGCAAAAGTTGCTTTGACCATGGGTTGTTTTGTGCCATTAACTTACTATTATGCATCCCAGAATGGGTGGAAAACCTTTTTGGGTCACAAGGTCTCTCATTTGCTGTGCTACATCAATCTTACCTAAAGCTACTGCATCTTAGTACTTCCAAAGGAGATTGGACAGTGCATTTGCCACAAAAGAAATTAATCATAGCAGTTTCATGACAACAAAACTGACCACACTCTCCTGGGTGCTGGCACAGGGTTTGGGTGCTGACTAGTCCCAGGGATGACATGTTCCAGAGCTGATTTCATACCCTGCACCAGCATTTGGACATCACCTACCCAACACTGAAGATCATTATCTAACCAAACTACCCAATTTCTGAAGAACTTTCACAGGGAGGGCCTGGAAGGTGGCAAATCACAGGGAGAACGAGCTCCCATGCCAACTGCTCCAGCCCTGTCAGCATGGGGGGGTTTGGGGCTGGAGCCAAGCCCTCGCAGGCACACAGTCCTTTCGCCACTCCAAGGCATGAGCAGATGGAGAAGCACAGCCCTTTCCCAGCCCCTTATATGGAACAGATTTCAGTAAAGGAGATAATCCAGCCCGAAGGGGTTATGCAGATAATACCCAACAGGCATGATGGAGACACGCTCTGTGAAATGCCTTATATGGCAGAGCTGGATGGGCTCAGATCTCCCAGATATCTGGTGCATAAGGCAGCTCTGTAAGGGCTCAGACAGCAGGCAGAAAGCCCCAGTGCAGCAACAGAGCTCATCTTCCAACCACTCCCTTTAAAAGCTGGTCCCACAGCAGTGCAGCCTCTCTGCCTCCTGTAACCACCTTTGGGAGGGGATTAATCTCATTTCTCTTGTCTACCATGCAGACACCTGCAGAAATGCTGCAAACTCCCACTGAGGTCACTATAGAGACAGGAACACTTCTAGCACTGTTTTTCTGACCTGGTTGAAGCCAAGACCATGGAGATCATGAAGTATTTTACTCCTCTCTGGCTGTACCAGTTGGTGCCCCCACCAGACCCAGACATTCTCACTCAGACAAACAAACCCATCAGTTGCATGTGAAACCTGGTACATCTTTAGATACCTTTTTCCCACCTCCACTTCGAAAATAATTACTCAGTCTTTTTTGTTGTTTGTTTTAATAAATGCATTCTTTCATATTCAAATAGATGAAAAGCACTTCATGTAAGTACTCCAGAAAAAAATGACATGTTGTTAAGGCAGTCCATGAATGTTGTTTGTATCCAGAAAACTAAGCTTCTTGAAAGATTTTTTAATAAATATGAACTATTCTTTCCAAGTCAAGAACTTGTAAATTTGTGACAAAATTCCAGCCTTGTCAGACTCAACTCAAAACAGCTATTTTGCATGTGAAAGCAAAAAAAAATACGAAGTGCCTGGTTGCTACATTTTCTGACATACGTCTCTTTTTGAACTTTATAATTGTCACTGTGCAGTTGCAGAACAGCTCTGGATTTATCCAGCTTCATAAAGCCCATGGTGCTCCACCAAAGAAGCCAGACTCAGAGGGTCCAGTGCCAATTTCCCAGTGGGGAAATTCTCCTCTTCCCAGGAGAAGAATGCACCTTTCTCCATGATTCCTGTTCCTTCATGATTATAAACTCTACCTTGTTGCTCATGCATCAACATGAAATATGTCAGAGGGTGCTGTGGAAGGATATCTTAGCAACTGGTAATTTTTGGAGTGGAATCAGGATTTGAATGGTCACTTTTACAAAAAACAGGTGTCAGGACATCAGGCTGGGTTATTGGTAAACCAGAGTTTCTTCTGAGAGTGGAGACAGTGTCCTCTTGAGCCTCTGGAAAGCTTATGCCAGTGTGAAATATTTTCCCCCATTTAATTGTTTATTACAAGTATGGTGTGTTTATTACAAGTATGGTGATCTTTGTAAAATGAATAACCTGAACTGCTCTGAAGTTTCTGAAATTCCCAGGCTGACGTTTTCTTCTGGAGAGTGTCCTATAATAGAAAAGGAGTCCCTTGTGTCTCTGCTCCACAGGGGAGAGTAGGAGGGAACCTGGGTACCGACTTGTTCCTGCCTGAAACCTCTGGAAGGGCAAAAAATGCTGAAAACTTTCAGAACAACTTCATAAGCAGTTTGTCTTATTCCTCTCCTAATTGTATAATTTTATGCTCACAAAATGTGTGGTTTGCACACGCTTGCAGGAGTAGGGTTTACCCTGCTGCAGCTCGTGCTCCTTGAGCTGTTTATTTGTCCTTGCTCGCTGCTCTGCCATGGCTGCCTAGCAACTCCGTGGGATGAACCAGCTCCATTTCATTTAGGTGTTAAATAATCTGAAGTGCAGTGATTTTTTTTTTCCTTGCACAAACATCAGAGGACTTAATAACAGCAGCAAGCAAACACAGCACCGGAGTAATGATGATGATGTCCTAATAGAATGGAACAAAATGATATCTGGTGGTTTTGAAACTCCGCTTTGAGAGGTTTCTTTAAAAGTACATATCCACAAAAATAAGTAAATTATTTTATGAGCCTTGCATTGGTAAATGTGGATGGGTAAAGTAGTAGTCTGTTCTCTGTACACATTCCAGGTGTGCTCATCTAGGGCTTCATGAACTGCCCAAAGAAATGTTAATGTTTAAGTTTGGCAGATCTGAAGCTTCCCATTACTGTTTTGTCCCATTCCCGTGTGGAAGGGAAAGCCCAAGAATGGTAAAGTTTTGTGGTTGAAAAAGAATGGCAAAAGCCAAAATGGTCCCAGAACAAAGCTCACAGAGTTCTGTTAGCAAACTGAACACTCAGCATGGAAAATGGTAAATTTTGCCCTTACCCTCTATTAATAAGAGTAATAAAAGTATAAAAGAGAAGAGGGAAGAAAAAGTGAAAGGGAGATCAGGTAGGAGAGGAAAGGAGATCACAAGTCCTGGTCCCAGCACTGATGCAGCCAACAGGGTGTCCAGGGTCCTGTGAGCACTGCCCAGGTTTCATGGGGGTACCTTTTCACAGGTAAGGTTTCCCTGCTCTTGGATTAGGTTTCTCACTTCTCATGCAAATGCAAATGAAAATGCAAATTAAAATGAAAATGCAGTCCATTCCCCTGGATCCTCTTGGAAATGGGTCAGAGGGATTTGAGGATCTTTGATAGCCTTAATACCCCTCTACTTGTCTTTCCCACTTCTCAGTCCCATTCCTGGGCTTGTGCAGTTCTGTGCTCTGTGGTCTCCATGGACCAGCAAATGGAAGCTGTTCCCAAGGGAAATGATCTCCTATCTCCTCACAGGCCCCATCTCCATCTCTCAGTTTGGACATGGCAGTGCATTCACTCCTTGTTCCCCAGGTTTCTACACTTATAGCAGCAATTCTTGCTGCAAAGTATTTGGCTTTGACTTGTTAGAATTTGATTTGAGATTGTTAATTTTAATTTCAAATTAGAATTAAAATAGACTTTGGGGGAGAAAAAATGAAAAAATTACCCAACATTTTTTTTCTGCAGGGGAGGTGTTTGTCCTGCACAGTCCTACCTGGGATGGACAGAATCTGTCAGGTAGGGATGAGGGACAGGAATGAATGAAAATGGTACAGAAAGATCAAATCCACCGTGGTGCATGAGCATTTCATACTCCTGAATAGTGCAGTAATGGTTCAGATGGTTCAGGGAAGGAGTCAAGACTGAACTTTTCTGTAATATATTGTGATGAAGACAGGGAACTCTCATCTTGTGATGCTCGTGGGTGGCTGCTTCTGCTCACACCGAGAAGAGCAACAATTTGCTTAAAGGTCATGGCTGTGCCAGGCAGTGGGAATGCAGGCTAAGGTGGATGCTATCCTGGGACCTAATCAGCTCAATTCAGCTTGAAATTAATGAAGTTGCTACAGCAACCTGAGATGGCGACCGTGTTCAGGTGGATTGTAATGGGCAAGTTATTTCAGAGGTGTGGAGAGCCAGGAGTGCTGTAGGAAAAATGACAGTTCTCAGTGTCAAGGTTCAACCCCAGTGGGCAGCTCAGCCCCACACAATTAATCCTTCATCCACTGTTTGGTACAGATGTAGTGCATCCAAGTGGCTCCTCCTCAAGAAATGCACAATTATTAGCAGAGCTGTTCACTTTTCCAGTGAATTTGCAGTAGACTAATATGGATGAGAAAATAAAACTAAACAAAGCACAGCATGGCTTTGAGTTGAAGAAGCATGAAAAGTAGTTTTTATTTAATATTCTGCTTCCCCCTCTAACTTTTCTCCTTTGTCAATACAGAGCAAAACCAATTAGTCACACAGACCTGTTGGATACCGACAGTAAAGTCAAGCACATCTGTATAACTTCATAATAAGGCATTTAAACTTCCAGAGGCAGAATCTACCTCAGAGCAGTGGTGCAGATCTCAGACTCTGCTCATCATGGAAAGCAAAAAAGCAAACATTTTACAGGTCAGCATCTGTGTGAGATGGATTTTTCCACAACAGTTTTAGACTACACACATAAATGCTTTTCTCAAAGAACAGGCCTGCCTGAAAAACTGCTCTGTAGATGGAGATCTTTGTGCCAAACTCCTTGTTAATCCTTTTTCCTTGTAAATATGTTGGCAGAGAATGCCAGTCCATTAGGACTCAATTTAATATTTGCAAATCCCTATTTATCTATAAATGCCCTTCCATCTTTTTATCCATTGTTCTGTCACTGCCTGGTTTTCTGCTCCTTGCATAACATGCCATGGTGGAATATGGTTTGGTTTGGGAGAACCTGCTGCTCTGGCCTTTTGCAGAGTCCTTACAACAGTTTTTATTACTTTAAAAGTGTGTTAAAACAGTGTGTTGTCTCAGTCAAGCTTCTGCTTTTCCAAAGGAAATCCATTTAGCTTTAACATATTTCCTGCCAAATGGAAACCCGAATGTTGTCGCCCGAGCAAACCTCCTTTGGGGACAGTCCTTGCCTTTCCTTTCCACTTGCCACTGAAATGACAGCAAAATCTGCTGGCCAGCCCTCCCTCCCTTTTATCAGAGGCAAAATTAACTTGTCCCTGATGTGTTTTGGATTCCAGTCTAAATCTGGACTCCGGGAGTTTTGCAGTTGAGGCTGACCTTGAAGCAGGACACGTGGGTGTCTCTGAGCACACCTGGCTGCAGGGTCCGAGCAGCTGAGAGCCCTCCAGGAGCAGAAGTGTCAACTACAGCCACCCCCAGCCTGTTCCACTTCCATTTGTCTCACCCAGCAGATCCCTGTTCCTTTTGTCTAAGAGATCTTTCTGTTCTTGTTTCTACCCCCAATAAAATCCCAATCAGAGGTTTTGAGACCCCATCAGGGCTATTTTGAGGGAAATTCAGTTCAAGGTGACTTCACATTGACTTCACCTCTGCCCTGGGCTCCAGTTTTCAGTAAATCCTCCACTGAACACTTTGCAGGCTGTATTTATAAAGCCTGTTACAAGGGCACCCTGTTGTTGGGTAGGCAGGAGAGTGGTTGCCACTCAGGTGATGAGATTTTTTTTTAATAATATCGCTCAGAAGTGGTGAGATAGGCAGCAAAATCCATACAGGGAGCAAGGTAGAGGCAGGGACCACATCTTGGCAATGTCTGTCTTGCCTGGCTCCAACCAGAAGCTTTTTTCCCCTTCCTTTTACCTCTTTTTCTGTACTTTCTAACAGCTCATAAATTAACTGTTAAAAAAAAAAAAGCTTCTTTTTTCCTGCAGTGCTTTGTCTCCCCCTCAAATTCCTGCCACATGTTGGGACTCTTACCCTTTCTGCAGTGAGAGCTGGTGATATCAGAGGCAGAGGACTGTGACCTTTAAGTGTGAAAAAGTCAGAGGAGGAGATAAGTTATAAGAAGGTTCCTGCATGAAATAATTCAGTGACAAGGTGTTTTGAGGGACAAAATAACTACTAATGTCCAGGCTGTAATTCCACAGCTGAGGGGAAACTCTAAGTGATCTCCAAATAAAAAATGATACACTAAAAAAATAGCTTTAAGACTCAAAGATTTATTTTGCTATTGGAGTGCTGTGCTCTCCCAGTTTACACAGGGATATAAGGGCCTGAAACAATCCTGAATTAGAAGCAATGATGGTACTGCAATGTTTGAAAGGCCTTTCTATGGAAAAGTGAAAATACAGCCAGTGAAGGAGCGAGGATAGGTGGTATACAGCAATAATATATTGTAAATGAGACTAAAATAATTTGTTTAGTTGCATTTTGCCTATGCTAAAACCAGTGCATTATATCTCTCCAAATTTCTCAAACACTGAAGAAACACGTGGACCTGCACATGACCAGGTCTCCAGCGAGCCAGAAGAATAAGACAGTCCTGTGGATAACTTTGGGTTTGGAATTCTATCAGCTCTTCTGGCTACATCCTCTGTCCAGACTTCAGAGCCAGATTCTTCACGCTGGCAACCTGGATCAAAGGCAGAGGGAATGTTTCAAATTTACATGGGCTTAGGTGGGAGGAAGATCAGAGCAGACTCGTGACATGGCCAGTGATAGGACGTGAGGACATGGAACGAAGCTGTGCCAGGGTGAGTTCAGTTTGGACATTAGGACAAGGTTCCTCACTGAGAACGTGATCAGGTCACAGCACCAAATCTGCCCAAATTCACAGAATGGTGCTCTTAGTCATGGGGTTAATTTTAGGTGGTCCTGCAGGGAGCAGGGAGTTGGAATTAATGATCCTCATGGATCCCTTCCAGCTTGGGGTGTTCCATGATTCTACATTTTAGAAGTCCATTGAAATGGAGCTGTAGCTGAACAAAGAGAGAAGGTAGTGCTGTCTGATCACCATGGAGGGGAATGGTGTCCTCTGGTTTTGGGGGCTATTTTAGAAGGTGCAGAGTCAGGAAGCACATCAGTATGGATTTTGTAATGTTCTCACAATGATGAAGGACGAGCTTTGATTTAATCACAAAATCGAAAGGAGGAGGAAGCTTCTGTGTTTAGGAGGAAATAGGAAGGAAAAAAAATCAGTGTTGACTTCCTGAATTTGCTCAGGTTTTGTGGTTTAACCTCTTTTCAGAAAGTCTTGGAAAGAAAATATGGAAATTACATGGGCTGGTTATGTGTCTGAGGCCTCTTACATGTCTGGGTTTTCTGTGAGAACCATCACAGAGAAGGTTTTCCAGAACAGGCAGAACTCACCCTGGATGATGTGTCTTGGGCTGAGTCCTGGTGTGTTAAAACAGAGCTGTTGTCTGCAGATGCTAACAGGAAACTGCTAATTTTTGACAAATTAATGTCACATAACAGAAACACAGAAATACCTGTGCTGTGCCAAGCCAGAGCTCAGTCTTGCCCAGTGTCCCACTGTCACCTTGAGCAAGGGCAGGGTGGGCAGACAGGAGCAGAGCCCTGTGGCATCCCAGCCAACTCTCAGTGCTTGGCAATCCCTGGAGGATCTTTCATTCATTGTCACATTTTGAAACCACCAAATACCCCCAGAATATCTAGAGCATCCCCTGGTCCAAGCTCCAAAGCTGCAGTGCACAGACAGTGCAGAATATCTCATTTTATTTCCATCCCACATGCCATTTGCTGGTTTATTTGACACCTTCTTAGTCCTTGAATCAGAGGAGACAGAGTCTTCTTTATTAATTTTTTTTTCCAGGCCAGTCATGATTTTATACCCCTCTATCACATTCTCTTTCATTTTATCTGCCCCCTATTAAATCCATCTCCACACAAGAGCTGTTCCATACCTTTGATCTTGCCTGTCACCCTTCTCTGCACCAACTCAACAGCATCTTTTGGGCAAGAGGGATATGAAAACCTGGTAAACTCCCCCCATATTTATGGAGCAGCAATGCCTAAAAGTTGTTTTGCTGCTCAAGACCACCCATTCAGCTGACATTTTCTTAGAATAGCTCTTTCACCTCCCAGATTTCTTTCCTACATTGCAGCTACTTCTCCAAAATAGAGGGGTTTTGCCTACCTTTGTCTGGAATTGGCTGTGTGGTGGTGGCACAAGCCAGATTCCCAGCTCAGCTGGGAAGATTAGTGATTTCAAAACTTCAAGTCACACAAAGCAGTACACATGGGTGGAAATCAATGTCTCTGTGTTTGCTCTGGATACAAAAAGCACATAAATCGCTGATTAAAACCAGTCCTGCTAACAGAAATCAGGGGTGTGGATGAGAAAAAAGCAAGTAACTCCAAGTAGACCTTTACTCCAGAGCTGTGTAGGTGGGAACTAGGCATGATGGGCCCTGGTTGCTGCCCTCCTGCCAAAAAACTTGGGGCATTTATTGTTATTTTTAGCTTGTTTGATGAGGAGGACTTCCAGAAATAGTGCCTAACTCCAGTGTCTTCACAGGGTGTCTCTAGTGCAACTCCTGCCTGGAATTCAAACTGTAGGGGAAAGCCCCTGTGCCAAACATGTTTCACCACCCTGCAGATTGTGCAGGATTGAAAAAAAAAAAAACAACTTCTCAGAGAAAATGCTTTCCCTTCCCACAGGACACAGGTCACCAGAAACCTCCAGGACTGCCAGCAGCTGGTGGCTGGAGCAGCTGAAGTCTTCTCTGAGTTTTTTGCAAGCTCTGTAAGAATTACAAAATTCTTAAGTTATGTAAACAAATCTCTTCCCTATATGTTACTTGAACTTAATTGGGTGATGAAAATATTGTAAGCTTGTGCTTCTGCAGCATCTTTCATGCAAAGATATCAGAAGTGCTTCATAAACATTCACTAATTAAGCCATTAAACCATACAACACCCCACTGAGTCTGGAAGGATTTATAGGGATGTGTACAGTAAGAAGATTAAGTTTTACTCCTAGTAGTTTGGGAGGGATTTTGACTGAAAAATGGAAAAAATAAATCCAGAAACTATTTTTCTGTAGAAACGACTTAAACATCTAATATATTGGGACAATGTCAGCAAATCAGAGACAGGCAGATTGTGGGTGGGGAGTCTTGGGACCACACTGGGAGGTTTCTCCATGTTTTCCCTATCCTGCACATTGAAAGGAAGTAGGCACAGCTCGATGTGCATCCCCTCAGGTTTAAAACAGCCCCTGCCCACTGGCACTGCAAAGTTCCTATGCTTTGAAAAACGGAGGTGGCCACATGGAAGGCCTCTGGAACCTTTCCCACATCCGGCACATTAAAAACATCTGTGCTAGAGAAACATTTATATGTGTGTGTGTGTGTGTGTGTGTGTGTGTGTGTGTGTGTGTGTGTGTGTGTGTGTGTGTGTGTGTACTCAATGTACTCCTAAGCTGATGGTGAGCATACATTCACCCCTAAGATCTGACAGCCTGGATGGGAGCAGAAGGGAGGATGGGGCTGTCACCTCCTGACCACTGCTCCAGGAGGATGAGGAGTGCCGGGGTCTGGGGAGGGGAGAGACCCCCCACTTTCCCACAGGATGCCACAAGAGCAGCAGTGCTGGGTATCAACAGCCACCACGGTGTCAGCAGACCCCACTCAACAGCTCAGGCTGAGCTTTTGGGTTCTCAGCCACTTTGGTATCACCCCATGGCACGAAAGCTGTTGGGTATCGCCTCTGCCTGTCATCTGCTCTGAGCCAGGGTGTCGGGGCTGATGGCCGGGGGACTTTGGAAAGTTTTTCAGCTCACAGATAAACAGCAGCAAACGTTCTCAGGACAACACATTCTGCAGCCCCAATCTTATCAGGGCACTTAGGACGCAGCCTGTATACACGTTTCAGGCCAGACAGAGTGCATAAACAGCCACGAAGAGCACGTTGGAGGCTGCAGGTTTTTCTTGATGCTTCTTTCTTTGTCTTGCCGTTCTGCTCTGACAGGGAATGCTCTGCAGGGCTGTCAGAAGAGTGCTGAAGAAAGCCAGCTTTGCAGAGATTGATGCCAAACCTTGTATTGCTGAGTGCTTTTACAGCAAAAAAACTCAGCCAGTTGTCTCACGGGGGTGGTGGTAGAGAAAAGCAACTCAGGTCATCCACTCAAATTGTGAGGGGGGGATGTGAGACAGTTTTGAGTCCTGTGTTCCCTGCACACAGTTTAAAGGGTGCATTGCATGGCATTTGGGGAAGGAATTTGTTGCACTGCTGGTGTACAGCCCCCATTCACTTTCCATTGCCCAGAAGAGGATAAACCAGGCTGGCAGTGCAAGTGTGGGCATGGGGCTTCTCTTGTAGTTTGATCCAGCTTTGACAAAGCAAGCTTAAGCCTGGCTGCACTGAATATTATAAACATAGCCTCAGTCTTTACTGTACATTCATGAGTGCTTGTGCAGTTTGTAAAAAATCATCCCACTGCTGTGACTCGGAGAGCTCAGAAACACCAGAGACCAAAATAAGCTCTTATTTAAAAAAAAAAAAAAAATTTCAACGAGTCTCTTCTCATGGCTTTTGTTTGAGTACAGTCAGGGAGTTAAAACTGAAATACAGGCATTGCAATTTGGGCTTGGGAGAATCAATATGTTTCACACCTACATCTATGGTGTTACCTAAAACTCCTCCTCCTCCTCCTTCCTGTCTCTGCCTGGAGTCTTTGCTGCTGCTCAGTTCCTGCTGGCAGATCCCTGTGATCTTCCTCCACCAAAACAAGCTCCCCCACTGAATTCCTTCCAGCCAAGAGATGTGATGGATGTGAGCCCACGCATCAGCTCCAGCTTCATGTTAAAGTCAGATGTGAACTGCAGGTGAACTCCCACATATGGTGGGAGATGCTGCCTGACATCAGATTCCTGCTTTCCACACTCTCTTCTGGTCTGTTTAATTATGCCTCAGTCTCCTCTGCTGGTTCAAGACAGAGCTGTGGTCAAGATCAGACTGGGCAAGGAGCACTGCTGGCCTTTGTTTGCAAGCAGAGGGGACAAGATTGCGAAGGGTAAAGGGTTCATCTTCCCATTGCTTCTCAAACCTTCTTCCCAGCATTGTTTCCCCTAAATGCAGATGTAATTTTTGGTGAATGTTTGTAATTTTGGTGCTGCAAATTCTTTCTCTGAGCCTGCTTTGGTGCTGCTTGCAGCCAGAGTTTCCCAAGCTCTTCTTGGAGCATCTGTGTGATATGGTGAAGGACCCAGTGGCTGAATGAATGCTGAAAAATGAATGGTCTGAAGAGTCATGAGAGCTAAAATATTGCACTTTGGGCTGATTTTTGCATTATTCTCCTTGATTTGGAGCGGGGCATGATGGCACAGTCCCTCCAGCAGGGCTATGATGTTCCTGGGTATCAAAGGTGTTGCTGGGGATGTGTCTCTGTAACCAGAAAACCAAGCATAAAAAATCATTAATTTTGTCATCAGTTTAGTTTAGCTATGATTTTCTCCTTTCTTTCCTTCATCACTTATATTATGGTATTTAAAAATTTCCAGGTCCTTTTATCCTAACTGAAGCAATCTCCATTCCTACCAGCCACTACAAGCTAAGAATCAGATTCTGCCAAAACCTGTTCCTCAGTACCCAACATGAGGTTAGACATGGGTACAAAAGAACACAACAGAACTCACTTTTCCTTACACTTGCCTAGTCTATTCACAGCACACCTATATAAACCTGTATTGTCATCTTACATAAATCAGTTTAATCCTGGCATATTTTTAGCCCTTCTGCCTCCTACTTTTTCATACTTCCCTGTCTATCATCTGCCCTCTCTTCTGCCTATTGAATGTTTGCAGAAATCCATACATGCCAGGAAGTCTCCAAAGTCACAAGGGCTCCCCTTTGCTATGGCCAAGGACACTTCTGGGGGTCCTGTGGCCCACAACCTCCTCTGGCTGGGGGTGGAAGAGCAATCTGAGGCTTATCTGGGCTCTCATTATGTTCACAGGCAGCAAGACAAGAATACAAGGATTTGAAACTTTTCCTTCTGTTAAAAATTTGTTTAAACAAGCAGTTGCTAAGGGAGGTGGGGTTGTTTGGCCTGGAGAAGAAGAGATTCAGGAGGGACCTAATCATGCCTTGAACCTCCCTGAAAGGAGTTAGAGTGAGATGGTTGTGTGTCTCTTTTATCATCCAGTTAAAGAGTGACAGGATGAGAGGAAACGGCCTCAAGTTGCACCAGGGGAGGTTTAGATTAGACATTAGGAATTTTTTTTCACAGAAAAAATTGCAAAGCATTGGTACAGATTCCTCAGGGGAGTGCTGGAGTCACCATCTCTGGAAGTGTTCAAAAGTGTGTAGATACAGCACTTGAGGACATGGTTTAATGGTGAACTTGATGGTTGGACTTGATGGCCTTAAAGGTAATTTATGTTATTAATTGTAATATTTTATGGTTCTAAGAGATCACAGTTTCCTCCCATCACCAGAGAGATGGATATGCTCTTGCAGTGGGTTTTTCACATGATTTCGTGTTGCTTATTTTTGGTTTTTGTCTTAACAAGGACCTTGCACCAGGATCAGAGGGCTGAACACCCACACTGAGGCTTTTTTTATAAGGTCACTTGACATCTTCATTCCAAGCCTCTGGTTTTATCTTGTATGAGAATGCACTTAAGATAAACATCTGTCTGAGGCTTATCTGGGCTCAGAATATGTTCACAGACAAGAGAAGAATACAGGGATTTAAAACTTTTCCTTCTGTTAAAAATTTGTTTAAACTTTACATAATCTGAAAAAGCGGAACGACAAACTTAATTCAACATCCGGTGAAGTTGTTTAGGAAATGTCTTCCTAGGGTATGAGCTGACCTTTTCCCAAATAACAGAATGCCAGTGGCTTCTGTCACAGGCCCTCTTGAAAATGCCAGTTAGGTGTTCTTCTGCCATCTCTCCCCACAACTCCTATAGGAGCTGGTTTTCTCAAGGCCTGATTGTGCTTGTCCTTGCAAAAACCCTGAAGGGAGCAGGGATGAAATCATCCCTATTTTACCTGCTGGGAGCTGAGACCTTGAAGAATAAATCTGGAATTTTGAAGCCCCAGTGGAGCAGTTTAGCTGGGCAGATGACAAACTCTGGGCATGAAGTACACAGGTGTAGACCCTCCTGGTTTTGGACATGGCCATGTGGGCAGGCTGTCCTTGTGGTGGCTGTGGTGAATTGTCACCTCAAGGACGAGGAGCAGACGTTGAGTCTGTGGCTGTGTCTGTGGCTTCTCTAGGAGCACAACAGGGTGGACAGAGCCAGGGTGAGACTCTTCTGCCAAGGGACCTGGTCTGAACTATTGCTCCAGGCTGTCTTTAAGTTAATGGAGAGAAATAGGTGTCTCAGGAGAGTGATCCATCTTCTCCTGATACGGCTGTCCGTGGGGAATTGCTCTCTGAAATTGCCTGGTTCTATCGACTTCCAGTGGAGCTGAGAGATTCTGTCTCTGAGTGAAACCTCATTTTAGGTGGGAAAGTCAGAGAGAGGAACTGACCTGGATTCTGCCAGTGACAACCACCCCCTGGAGCAACCTTTCCCGTGGCTTTGCAGTAAAGCAGCTGGTAAAAACTGAGTATTCTACAAACCAACTCCATGGCTAAACCAAATTATATTCCACAGGGGAGACACTGAGCAGATCTACAAAAGGTTTACCTGCCTCCCATTACTCCTCGTTGCCAAGTAAACTGGCAGAGTTAGAGGCAAAACTGTCCCATATCAAATATTCTGGGTTTACATTTCCATGAATCTCAATCACAAATAAACCACCAAAGTAGAAGAGGCTACATTGCAGTGACATAACCCATGAGCCGTGAGCATCCCTGAAGGCAAGCACTCAGCTATTCAGCCTTAAAAAGAGCAGTAAAAAGAAACAAGACCCATGTGTGAATTCTCTAATTCCTTTAAGATTTTCCACCACTTAAGTTCATGAAGGCAGTTAAGGGCTTTCCAGCAGGCATTGTAACAAGAGGGTCAAAAACTTCCAGATTACAAATACTGGCACAAAGTTTAATAGTAGGATTAAATTAAAAAAATGTCCCATGCTTCATAAGCACAGCTGAACTCCCCATTCTATATCCAGGAATGAGCATTACATTGGCAGAACTTATTTCACCCCGTTCCTGTTCAGTAGCCCTGCACATCACAAGCACAACCAAAGCAAGAGGTACCTCACCCATTGTGGCCTCATTTGCACAGTTAACCCTTCCCTCAGGAAATCCCAGCTGGGGAATGGACTGCTGTGTGCAGCTGCTGCGTGGAGCACCAGCTCTTGTCTGCATCTGCAAGAGAGATGCCACAGGGGCAGCTGCAGATGAGCTGCTGGGTCACCTGTGCCACCCACTCCCTGCTGAGAGCGGGTTGTCCAGGCACCAAGAGCATCTCTGGGTTGGAAAGGCTCATTCTCCCTGGCTCAGGGCTGAGAGGTGCAGCACAGCTGGGAGCTGGGGACACATCCCTGGGGCTGGGGAAGGGAGGGTGGGAAGAGCTGGCAACCCACATAGGAATGAACCCTCCCCTGGCAGCTGTCATCTAGCCAGGCTCCTCCAGAACAAATGGCACTGAGAGATACCATGCCCCCATCTCCTCAGCATCCAGTGGGTGTTTGTAATACTTGCTCATGCTAATTAAGATCTATATCACTGTTCCCATAATTATGGGCTCTGCAAGAGGCAATTCTCATGTCTTGTGAGGTGGTCTGAATTCCAGACACCCTATTTTATCCACAAGCATTTAAATGGAGCTCTGAAGACAGGATATGGAGAGGGCACCCAAGAGGTTTTTGCCTGTGTCTACTCTTCTATTACCAACATGGAAAAGATTGTTATAATAGTCCCAAATAGCAGCTATTTTGAGTACAAATAACTGTCCAAGGAACATTACTCTGTAGTACCTTTTTCTTAATTACCTCTCTTCTCTTAATTATTCCTAGCTGTAAAAATGGACATGCATTTGAAATGAGCCAGCCAGAACACCCTGCCTGATGTGACAGTCCAAATACTAGAATGAGCAGTGGTTGTCAGAGGGATGACATGAATGGGATGGGAAATCCTTCACCTTTTTTGACTGGAGCACAAGGAAGGTTTCTAGATGGAGAAAGCCTGCCTTGCACCTTGCAGCCATGCAGGGAGATTTCTCCCACAGCTTCCTCATGTCTGCTGGGCAGGACACCTCCCCTAACCCCGCGACCTTTCATTCTGCCCAACACAACAAATATGGGTCAATGGCTTTTGGAGAGGGAAAAACTCCAGAGCAATCCTCTACTGACGCTGAAATAATTCCAGTGCTTGAAAAGTGAGAGCAGCTGTGGCTGCTTCCACATCCACAAGCAATGCAGCTTGCTCGTTGCCAGCAATCCTTAATCCTCTTTGAACTCCTGACTTTACATATCGGATGGTTGCTCCATGGAGTAATATCTGTGTATTACTGCCCATTCACTGTAAGTATTTTACAAAGCGATACAGAGATGAGAAATATATTCTCAGGAGGCCCAGGCACAAAGGTTACTGCATGCAAATCATATTTGTGTCGGCACTGGCACATGTTTGCAAAACCAGGAGCAGGGTATCGAGTGTTAAAATGGGAAAAATTCCCTCTGCATCCTGTTGAAATGCTGGCAGCCCAAGGGCAGAGAGTGCCTGCGGGTGTGGTCATGCTGTACAGGCACTGCATACTAAAAGTAATCATTTCAGACACCAAATAAAGGGATAAAACTATTTCAGCAAGCAGAAAGAGGTCTGTCCTAGTTTGGGGAGAGGTGATAAAAACCTTTAGGTCTGTGTGAGAGTCATGGATGAAGGAGGACACTCTGTTAGTTCTTGGTCTTAAATTTACTTATTTTGCTGTAGCCTGTGTTTTCCTTAAAGTCCTGGCTTTGGGAATGTAGTGATGAGGTGTTTAAAACCTCATTTTAATTAATTTAACCTCATGTTAATTTCCTCTGGAAGGATTTTGAAAAAGCAAGTATTTTGTCTTACGGGGGGAAAATACCATTCATGTTGTAGCCTGAAAATGTGACCTGCAGATGCTGAAATGTCAGAAACAAAAAGAAAAAAACCAACAGATAATTTGAACTTTTTTTTTTTGCCTTTTTTTTTTTTTTCATTTAATACTGTCTCCTTCTCCCACTGTGCTGTTGGGTAAAGGAAGGGAGAAAAAAGGGGGAACCAGTCATGATTTAGGAGCACTTGTATTTGTAATTCCAGCAGCCAAGGGGAATATGATCCCATGGAGATGGATGCTCCCCTGGACTGGAGTCACTCATGGCTGGGCAGAAGGGAATTCCTAAACATATGGATTACACACAAGTTGAAAATAATTTTGATTTTCCCCATAAAGATATTTACTGGTTGTTTTTTTTTTTTCTTTTCAAAAAATTGGTTTGATTTGATTTGATTTCTGGTGTTTGATTTATTTTGTTTTGCTTGGTTTTGTTTTAACAAAATGACTTGGTTTCCTTACAAGAATGAAACTTGTTAATCACAAGCAAACACTTCTCAGAACAGATGGCTTCACTGCAGAGTCGATTTCTCAGTGAAAGGGGATTTTGATGGACAGACAGTGCTCAGTTTTCCTTTTCCCTAAACTCTCCCTTTTCTACAGGGCCACTGGCATGAGGGTTACATGGTCAGAAATGTTTCAGCTGCATCCCAAGGCAAACCTGTCTTGGAGTGGACACTGGGTTTGGGTGCAAGCTGATTTTAGTCCATTGAATGTATCTATAGCAAAATCCAGGCTCATGCTTTAGGCTGCCAGTGCTTTCAGGGGTGCTGAGCTGTCGGGTCTCCATCAGGACCCAAATTCCAGGTGGTGTCTCCATGAGCCCTCCTTCACCCCTGCCTGCAGTGCTCTGCAGCTTTGACTGCAGAAGGAAAGTCACTGATCAACAGCTTTCTTGTGGAAAGACATTTACCCAGTTTCTTAACATTTCACAGAATCATCACAGACTCACAGAATGGTTTGGGTTTGGAAGGGACCTTTACAATCATCTATTTCCAACCCCCACTTTCCACTAGACCAGGTTGCTCCAGGCTTCATCCAAAATATCCTTGAACACTTCCAGGGATGGGGAATCCACAGCTTCCTTCTCTTTGGGCCAGCCTGAAGAGCAACAACAAGGCTGAGTCTTCCAGCCCTATCCTGTCAAGCCTGTCCTAGGGAAAAGACTGGAAAGAAAGAAGAAATTCTGCTGCTGCTCAAATCTGCTGCGGAAATCAAAACCTGACACAAGAATGAAGAAGGGTTAGGAGACGTGAGACCCTGTCCTGTCAGCTGAGCAATTTATCACTCTCAAAATCTTTCCACAGCCCTGTTGCTAATGGCTCTTGAATCAGGTGCACGCACCATTAGCATCCAAAATCTTCTCTGGGAGGCCTGGCCTTGGGTCACACCAAGGAGCAGCTCCACATCCCCAGCTCACAGTGGGATTTAACAAGCACAGTGGGGTGTGTGGGGACAGGACTGTGCCCTGCAGCCCTCCCACTGCAGCTGGACTTTGACTGGAACGGAGATGACCCCAGGACCAAGAGGCAGAACAAGCTTTGCCCTCAGCTGCATGTGTAGAAATCCAAAAGTAGGACATTTCCCTGAGTTTCTCCCACAAATATGAGTCCTTTACATCAAATACTGGCGGTGCTTTGGAAGAAGTAACCTGAAGGACTTGGATAAATCTTATTGATGCATGACAAATGACAGGGATTTCACCAGCTAGGTACCAAGAATATGCCAGAAGAACACAATCCTGCTACTGCCACACAGATTTAGAAAAACTATTTTGCTCTGAACTTCACTCCCTCACATTTTTCCTGAATAATATGAAAATACAAGATTTACAAAGGAATAAGGCAGTTTTCCAGAATCCATCAGCTCCTGTTCTCATTTTCTATGCAGCCAATGTGTCAGTCATTGAACAAAATCTGAAGGCAGGCGTGATCACAACAGCAAGAATTTTTTTTCTTTTTTCAAAGTCTGTTTCTGAAGCTTACAATCCATACTGAGGCAAAAGGAAAATCAAAATGTGAATTTACTATTCAGACCCAGGGATGTTCCTTCAGCTCAACACAAGTTAAATATCAAAGGGGTGCAATAAAGGGGTTCAAAGCCAGAAAGAGTGAAACTATAACTCATTAACATCAATATTCATTATCAGCTTATCTGATGTCCTTGCAAAGTAGGTCACACACACACACATAGTAGGTTTTCTCTGATTAATGAAACATGCTAAAAAGTGAAAAGATGCTGGAACTGCCAGGGCAAAGGTAACTTGAGTCTGCCTCATGCTGTGATACACCCCAGGGATGCTCATGGTTGTGAAACAGGGGGTTCCTTTCTGTCCTTGTAAGAGCTTGTGTATGTCTTAGCACAGGACAGTGGCAGGAAAAAGCTTTAATAATAACATACATGGAGAAGGGACTCACTTGGAAGACATAGAAACACAGAATCGTCACATGGTTAAGGTTGGAAGGGACTTTAAAGATCATCTTGTTCCAGCTCCTCTGCCATGGGCTGGGACACCTTGCCCTAGGTCAGGATGCTCAGCACCTCATCCAGCCTGGCCTTGGACACTTCCAGGGATGGGGCAGTCACAGCTTTCCTGGACAACCTGTTCCAATATCTCACTTCCCTCAAAGTTGAAAAAGAAAAAATTCTTCTTCATATCTAACTTAAACTATAGGCTTCAGGATAAAGGATAAATAATGAGTTTGGGCATCTCCTTCTGTGTGGGTTCTCTGACAGGGCTGACATTTAATTATGGCCTGTGCTGTGTGGTAGCTCTTACCAGTCATTCCAAATGTGCTGGGCTGGAAGGGTAGGGAGAAGCTGTCAGTGGTGGTGTGCAGCAGCACAACCCAGATCCCTGGCTGCCAGCCAGCGTGGATAATTTACATTCACTCGGGGTGTTCCTCTGACAGACCCCAGAGAACCTTCCCAGAGCATCTGTGGCCCTGGAGTTTGCACCACTTCCACTGTACACAGGTGCTGCCAACCTCTCTTGCAACACCCTGCTGCCACCTCACTCTGGAGGACAGAATTCCAGGTGTCCCACAGTGTGTGATGAAATTCTCTCCTCCATCTCCTCTCCTCCAGCATCCACTCACATGACCCTTGTTTGAAGATGTGGACTCCAGCCGGAGCACGGATGGGTTTCCCTTGAAGTGTGGATTTACTGCTTGAACTCTCTGTATGCCAAACCCTTCTGCCGTTCAGAGACATTGTGCAAAAGGACTAAAACCTGTCTCTTTGGTGAATTTCATCTGGAAAATTTAGTGGGTAGTAGGTTATAGCACATCTTGTCTGCAGGGATGGCTCCTGCACAGGGGAAAATCCCTCGTGCACAGCATCCCTAGGGAGCAGCAGATCACACCAAGCTCTCAGTCCTTATCTCCAAGACACTCGCAGGTCCCTCCTCCTCTCAGAAGTCTGAGGGTTGGACTTTGACAGCTGTGCTCTGGAGGCATTGCAGAGCTGCCTGTGATAAGGGTGAAGCTCACAAGAGCACGAGGAAGAGCTGCAGCAGAGGCCAAGCCCAAGTTCAGCAGGGATATAACCCAGGAGCTGATGGCCACCTCAAATCTCAATTCCTTCTGCTCAGAGCAGGGAATGCTTCCTTCTCCTTGCTTATCCACAGCAGCAGGTGCCCAAACCCACATTTGGTGTCCTCAAAACACAGCTGAGAAAAGCCAGAGCTGGCATTGTGGTGGTGCTGCTGTGCTGATAAAGGATCATGAGATCCCATGAGAGCAGCACGTGCAGCCCATCCCAGGGACATTCCCAGCCACCCAGAGACTTGGCAGAATTGTTAATCCTGAAGCATGAATGATCTGAGAGGGAAACTGGAGGAGACACAGGCTGCTGCTTGGACAGAACTGTGGGGGGTGTCTCCCATTCCCACCCTCAAAACTCAAAAACAGAAGCCATGGAGGCTCTACATGCAGAAAACTTGGTTGGAGTGACTACAAACACTGAACTTGCTGCTCAGGCAGATCCAAGAGAAGGTTTCATGAAGCAAAGGACTGGTCCAGGGAGGTGGGATTGATGCCTCAGGTTTTAGCTTTTCTATTTTTCACATTCTGTGCTGCTTTAGTGTGTGGGTCTGGGATTCATATTATGGGATGCTGAGCTCTCTGCACAGAGTAGGGAGACAAAACAATTCCTTCTCTAGCTGGGACCGAGGACAAATGATCCAGATCTCAGGCCCAAGAGCACAAACAACGTGGGCTGGAGAGAGAAAAACAAGAAGGATGGGACTGCCTGGGCAAAAACTGGAATTGGACAATTAACTCCAATATGCAAATAGACCAAAACTTATAAAAGTGTGAGACCCCATGACTGATTGTCCATTTTTGTGGCCATTTTGGGTTGTACTGCCCAAGGTGTATCCATTGAGGCCCCTTAATAAATACCTACTTTATTCTTTAGCTCTATCTAGTCTCTGTCCTAGGTCAGCCTTCTCAAGGCATCCTGATGTCCAGGACATGCCCAGACCCAAGGGTTAGAGAAGGCAGATTGGGATGTTGATCATGGTTGGCATCTTGACCACAGGTCTTGATACCTTCTGCTGTTCTGTGCCACAGCCTGCAGTTCCAAAAGCAGCTGAAATGCCAACATCAATGTGCCCACCCTCTCCTCCAACATCCCCAGCTCTGTTTCTGCGTGTTGGTGATTGCACTAGACACCACCAACAAGTTTTGAATTCTTCTTCAACACTTTCCTGTCAGGGAGTTGACACATGTGGAGATGTCAGATGTCCCTTCCCACAGGTCTTCCCACTGAAACATTGCTGAAGCAGCCTCATCCCTGAGCCACTCCAGCAGGTGCCGTGTTAAGTAGTATCATGTTCCAGAGCTGACACAGATGACAGGCCAGCATATAATATTCAAATGAATGGATTTGGTCCTCAAGACACCCCTAATAGATCATGGTGCAAAGCTCTGTGATGCTGTAGCCTTTGCTGCAATCCAAAATAATCCCTGTGTACTCCTTAGGTAAAGCCTGACACTTTAGGGGATGCCTGCATGGTGTGGCTCTACCACAGCTTTCAGTTTCCCCAGGTGTGACAACTATTTGACAATTTATTTTCTGAAAAGCCTCAATCATTTCAAAATAACTAGGCTTTTTATTTCTTTTTTTTTTCTTTTTCTATGGATAATTAAACTTTGCTCTATTCAAAGGGTTTCAAAGAACAGCTGGCAGAAAATAAACCCTCAAACTCCAAGAAAAGAAGGAAGGGGTTGCTTTTACAGAGTAATCTAAATTACCTACACTTCAAAAGCAGAGCACAAAGAAGGCATTTAAATAAGGGTCCTTTGTTCTGTAGTTGCTGTTACTGGACAATGCTACAAAGCCCTTTTTTAACTCAATATAAACAGCCTTTTAAAATCCAAAGAAGTCTTTAAAAGGCCATCAGATTAGGGTTTGAGAAAAATTGTTGCCAGATTACATTGAAAGTTACTCTACAAGCCAGGGGGAATGTGTCATGGGTTTGGAGTCTATTTGCTTTTATGATCCTCACTCTTCATTTCTGGCTTGCAGTCAGTCACGGAGGGTTTGCTGTTCCTTCCAGGCTTCTTCTGCAAAGAAACAAATGGGAAGGGCTTCCCCTCCAGCACAGTGCCTTGGGGATACCTTGCCATCCTGCTGTGTAAAAGGCAGCATCACCATTTTCAGCCAGTTCCTACATTTTTTAAAACCCTGGTCATGTTCACATCAAGCTGGAGGAATAGGAGGAGGATTATACAGAGGATTTTTTTTTTTTTTGTAGAAAGGATCCCCCAACCTTGTAAGCCTCTGGCCTTTTCAATAGTTGTGTCCCCCACATGACACATTACTGCAGGTAAGGAGCAGGGAATACATGTACAATCACACAGCCCAGCTTGATTTAATTAGAGACGCTTATAATTAAATTTTACCGTTGAAGCTGTAGCAGGAGCGTGCTTAGATAAAAATATAATGAAGATTTCCTTGGCATCAAAGAAGAAAGGTGTGACTTCAGCCTAATTACTTAGACCAGAGGAGGTAGAACCTGGTCGTATCTGAGAACTGGCACCAAATTAAGGCTGCAAACAAAGGCATTTGCTGTACATCCTGTGGCTGTCCTGCAGCCTTTACTGGCATGGTGCCTGTGCAGTCTCATGACAGCTGAGATCCAGCCCTTGCTTAGGTGGAACAATTGATTAGACCTACAATTACACTGTGATCATTGCTATGAAGAGAGGCCTCTCCTGTAAGCAGGCAGGTAATAAATAGGATTTACTTTAGTATTAGACTCCCTTGAAATTCTCAGACCAAGAGGCAGGTCTAGGAGATACCCAAATCTTGCTCAAATGGAGCTGGGAAATTTGAATCTCATGGATCCTGGATGGCTGAAGTCCTTAATCTCTGTTGGAGGACACTGTTGCAGGAAAGGAGGTGCTGATGAATCTCCCTCCTCCCTGGTTTTTCTTTCAGAAAGGGGACACTTCTCTGATTTGTGAGTCATTGAATGCTTGGAAGAAATGTCTAATTTGCCTGCTCATTGCCAGATACATCCCAAGCTCATCATCTTCTACCAGGAGGCAGAGAGAATGGACATTAAAACTCAGCAGTTAAAGAAGAAAATCACATGCACAATTTGCTGCCTGTGCCTGTCCCCTGGCACTCCAGGGTTTTAATGCAATTTGGTGTATCCTAGCCAGTGGTGCTTGGCTGCTTTTAATTAAAAAAAAATTAAAGGATTTATGTTGGGATTAAATGGTATAATTATTGATTGATCTCTGCCTTCTAAATTGAAAAGCATTTGGATTAATCAGCTTTTAAATAGGAAATCACTTGGCTCTGGACAGGAAGCCAACCTCAGCCCCTGCACTCTAGGAGGGTTTTATTTTGCCGTCTTCCTTCAAACCTGCTGGGAAATACTTTCCTTTCTTTTCTTCTTGTTTCATACCCAGAAGAAAACTCCTTTCCTTGGGGCAGGCTCTGGGTCTCAAGGATCACCCTACCTTGCACTACCTGCAGAGAACACCTGCCAGGCTCTGCAGCATCCTGATGGAGCTGACCAGGAGTTCTGACTCCTTCTGAGAGCCTCGTGCTGGGAGCTGGACCAGCCACCTCCCTGACAGGTCCAGTCAGGAATGAGATATTCCATGCTGGAGGGGGCAGCTCTGTACCAGCAGTGATGGGGGTAGTTAAAGCAGACACCCAAAGAGCCAGCTCAGCAGTCAGGAGAGGCTGGTAAATAAAACAGTGTGAAGCTGGCTCTTGCTCAGTTCTGGGACTCTGTGTGTCACCCCATCTGTAAAAGCAGTTGGAAATCAGATTAAGCAGGTGAGGAAGGTGGCAAGGCAATGTGAACTAAAAATAATAATGGCACGCTCAAAATAATAATATCCTCCATCCCCAGCTGCAGAAGTAGGCTGCTGACCTAAGCACTGTGAGTTCAGGTTTCTACATTTATTCTGGGGCAGAGAATTGTGTACTTGGAGTATTACACCTGCATGAAAACAAAAGTGTTCTTAACTCACATGAAACCCCAAATGGAAGAGAAAATTTGCCACTTTAGGGACTTCCAACAGGATTTTTCAGCCTCTGAATTAAAAGGTTAGGGTTAAAATTAAATAAAATTTTCAGTTCAAATTAGTCAAATTTCCAATGTTAGAACTTAAAAGCAGGTTTTAACTTCACCCTTTGTGAATGAGGAGAACAGTGGGAGAGCAACATCCACATCACAATCTTTGTCTTTTCCCAAAATTTTCCCATTTTGTTTTTAAAATTTCTCCTTTCAAAACACTTTTTAAAAGATTCCCCACATGGAGGGAGCAGAATAACCATCCAGAGAGCCTGCATTTTTCTAGGAAGCTTTTCTGCTGGAGTACTTCATTCAGTGGGATGCTGGTCCAGCAGCGACTCATGCAGACCTCCCCCATGGGTCACCCACCAGAGGTAGGTGACCTGGCAGCAGACTACACCCCTCTGCAGATGGAAGGTAATTCACACTTGAAAGGATAATTTGAGTTTTTCAGCTGCTTAGTAATTGGAACAAAAGACCTTTCTTCAGCTGAGTGAAAGCCTCTCTTCCGCAGACAACTAAACTTGGAGAGAAATTGTGTCAGTCCCACATTGTGTCAGTCCCACATTGTGTCAGTCCCACTTTCCCTGAAATTCCCACCACCCTGGCCACTACCTCTGAATGATCCCTCCTGCACATCTTCCTTAAGAAGAGCATAATCAGAGCTCAGCCTCGCTCACAAGTGTGTAAAGAGCTGCTGATGTGGTTATGGGAGACTTTCTTGCTCCCTACAACTCCCTGAAAGGAGGTTGTAGCCAGGTGGGGGTTGGTGCCTTTTTCCAGGTAAAAAGGGGTAGAGCAAGAAGAAAAAAAGTATAAAGTTGTACCAGGGGAAGTTTAGATTGGATATAGGAAAATTTTCTTCATTGTTAAGCACTGGAAAAGTCTTCCCAGTGGAGTGGTAGAGTCACCATCTCTGGAGGAATTTCAAAGCCCTGTATACGTGGTCCTGAGGGATATGGATCAGTGATAGACTTGGCAGTGCTGGGTTAATGATTGGAGTCTGTGTTAGAGATCCAACATAAATGACTCTATGGTTAGGTAATGATGACATAAAAATGGATGAAGCATTATTTGAACTGCAAAGTCATTTGTCTCATCTCAGTTTGGGTGACCAGCTGGTGCATTTTCTAGAGTGGCCTCAGACTGACTTCACATGCCTTGGGTAGAGGACTTCTAATGGACATCAGGAAAAGAATGAATTCCACCAAATGCTGGACAACCCAGTGGAGCCATTCAAGCTTTTCTGCATCACACTCCGGGTCTGCTTTTGGAGATGAATGCAAGGAAGAGCAGTTCTTTCCTACTTGTGAATGCAGACAAGGTATTTTCAGTATTTTCTGCTTACCCCAGGCCTACAAGATGGTGGAAAACAAACAGAGCTTTGTCATCCTTTTAAGAGACTAAGCAAAAAAATCAAGGCACAGTAAAATGAATCAATTAGAGAAGATAACAGACAGTGCTTTTATACCTAAAATTCATTACATTCAAAATATGTAAGAGCCAGTGATATAAAAACCCAAAAAGTAGACATCCTGCTTTGAATGCAGGCAGGGAAGAGTAAAATTCACTCCTCTTCCTCCTTTTTCCAAAGTAAACAAGCTGAGCAAGGCTAAAGAAAGGGAATTTTTCAGAGTACCGAACCAACATCACCATCTTCTTAAGCTCAATCTTGCTAAGACCTTTTTAGCAAACTGCACTGTGCATTGCCCATGGTGACAGCTAAACCCACCCTAAACCAGGTCTGTCAGTCAAAACCAACAGTCCTGACTGAGCAACCCCACACTGCTGTTTTCACCTGCCTGATGTGGGATTAATGGGAATACAGAGCCACATTTTTTCCCAAGGATCACAGTAAAACATTAAGAAGCAATGGCACGATTTGTGGCACAATTACACATAAAAGGAGGAAAAAATCCCCAGAAGAGTGATGCAGCCTGGAGCAGGTCCCAGGGAGCCTGTGCCATCCCTGTCCTTGCTGAAATTTGAAACTGAGTGGACAGGACTCTAACCCACTCAATTTAACATCAAATGCTTGAAGTGAACCCTGCTTGAGCAGGGCATTGGACCTCCCAAGGTCCTAAATGTTTTTATGATTTCATGGCACATCACTGAGTTACCCAGCAGCCATCAGAGTTATAAACCAGGAATTTTACTTTTGCCACGGGCAATTTTTCAGATACCTTTGGTCCATACTTTACATGCTTTGCAAGGTAGGCACTAAGGACTGTGAATTTGATCTGATAGTCCCTGGGCAGCACAGGAAGCACAGGAGTCCCAATGTCTGAGCAGGAGCTGATACCACCAGGGACACCCTCAGCTCACTGCTGCCTGGGGTTTCCCACGCCAGGCATGTTGCACTGTGCTGCCTGAAAGGTAACAAGAAGCATTAACAGGCAAACACCTTCCCTGTAGAAGAAAAGGATATTTGGGCAGGAGAGAACAGAGACTGAATTTCTGGGTGATGCTCATGCATTTGGCAGGTGTTACTCATGGTAGGACACTGCCTCATGCCTGAGGAACCTCAAAGGCACCAACAGATTTGTCCCTCCAAGAGGCTGTAGCATTGAAAAGCTCTTTGCAGGCAGAAATTGGGGCAGGCAGCAGCTACTAACAGCTCTCCTGCCCACATCACTGTGACCTGCTTAAGCAGCTACCTCTGCATTCTAGGGCAGCTTTGATACAGGATGACTACACAGAGGTAACCTTCACCATCTCCTACGAGCCGCAGCATGAAGTTCTTTCTTCTCCTACCCTACCACTTTTCCACGACCTTAAACTCCCCCAGCAGACTGTCAGAGTTTTGAATGATTTATTCCAGTAATGGCAAAAGCCCTGCAGAGTCCAACCCCTTCTCAGTAGCTGCTGTTGTCTGGGACAGCTCAGGGCACCAGAGGGTGCTGCTGGTGCCCTCCAAGAGCCGATGTGGCAGCTGGAAGCCAAAGGTGCTCTTCTCCCCCAGCTCCTTTTTCCTGAGCAGTGACCTGCATGTTTTCAGGCAGATTGGCCTTTTCTCCTGTGCACTCCCCCTTCCTGTGATGGTAGGCTGTGTAAAACCACCTTTCTTTGCAGTCTCGGGCTTGAAGCATCCTGGGGAGAGATGGTGTGTGAAATCCTGAGATTTTGTTCACTCTCCTTCACAAAGCCATGTGGCAGCCCTGGGTGCAGGAGCAGGAGGGTCGGTAAGGCTGGGTGGTTACACATTGAGAGGGTTTTCCACCACCCCACAGGAGAAAGGAGACATTGTGTGCATAACTGCACAAGCACACAGAGAACCACCCAAAACTAGTGCCTCACTTCCATAGGACAGCAGAAAAGTCCATCTGGGCCTTTTGGCTTCTCGTGCCTAAAGCTGTTCTTGTGATGGATTATCCCCACAGTTTCTGAGGCATCCTTGAATTTAGTCTCACATGTTTCTATGCTATGTTTGCTTTCAGCCAGGTTAATCTTGGCTGTCTCTTGGGTACAGTTAATGATGTCCCACTCAGAGATTTGCAGTTGTGCATAATGGGGCTGGAGTCCTTCCCTGGGCTTCTCACACTGCTGTCAGAGACCTTCTTTGGGGTGCAGAGGAGTCACCAAGCATTTTGCAAAGGAGTGCCTGAAAATGAATGCTGCAGTCCTAAATGAGCTGCTGTATAATCCCTCTATATGCCTCAGACTGTCTCAGATTAATTCTATTTGTCAGTCACTTTCCCCTCTGTCTAAAAAAGGGACATATTTTTAGCCTCTCAACAAATCTGACACAGTGGAATTTCTCTTGTGTATGTTCTCACTGTCACCATTTCTAAGTGTTTTTCAAAAAATTTCTTGTAGCCCAGGACAGGGAATATAATAGTATAAATATTAAATAATAATATTGCAAGACACACAGCCCCCAAATTCCACCAAGATAAAAAAAAAAACCACCAGAGTAAATTTGTAGAGCTACAGAAATGCTCTTACTAAAGACAAGCTCTGCAGTGGAGCCAGTGGCTCTCTTGCCCGTGGCTTTAACAGGCCCTGGACAGGCCAATTGTGGTTATATAATACTGGCTCTGGAGCAGATGCTGCTGTGTTGGGGCTGGGAGATTACAGCTGGCATGCACGACTAATGGGAGCTCTCTGACAAATGTAGCCGCCTCTGCTGGGCAGGGATTGCAGCGAGGCAGCTCCGGGTGTCCCTTCCCTGCAGTCCTGAGCAGCTGGGATGGACACAGGGACAGGGACAGGGGCTGCAGAGGGAGCAAAGAGCCTTAAAAGTGAGAGGAATAGTGGATTTCTCTTTACAAACAAGCTGCTGGTAGATCAAACTAGCACTGAAAGATAAAAGAAACAATGGGAAGGATTCCACTGATTGACGAATGGAAAGATATTTGCTTTTACAAATAAGCTCTAGGTTTGCTGGTAAATGAAATTAGACATTGAAAGAATAAAAAAACAATGGGGAAAACCCCTAAATTCCATAAGAATTAAAAATTAAAATGGAGGGTTGTACATTAGATGGAAAATTTCAGTATGAGTTGTATTGGGAAATCTGTACCTCAGCCAATGGGGAAAGAGAGAAGGGAAATTAAGATAAAAATAAGGCTGTGTCCTCCAAAAATTTGAGAGACCGCAGGGGAATGCCCCATGGGCTCTCCCTTTGTTAGAATAAAATCAAAGGTCTCTGTGTCCTTTTTGGACATAAACCTCTGATGTTTGTGGATTAATTTTCCTGACAAAGGCAACAACAATAACAAAAAAACCACCCCAGCAAACTTGGAAATCCTGCTGAAGCCACGTGTGGCTGGAGGAGCACCGCAGGCTGTGGCTGTCAGACACGGGGGTCTCGTCTGGGGGAGATGATCCACTGTGCCTGGGATGGTCGAGGTGTTCCTGTGCCTGAGTGTCTGAATGAGCATTTCTTCATGCTCTGCTGTGATTCACCACGTGTTTGGCCTGTCAAGTGTCACCTTTCCCAGCTCTGTGACTTGCTGCTGTGGCATGTGCAGCGGGATGGGACAGCGAGCCCTTATCAGCGTGCTGGGGACAGGGCCGGGAGAGGCTCTCACACCTCACTAGCAAAAGGCTGCCTAAACAACCCCAATCTGCTCTGACTCCCATCCAGGAAATCTCATCTGCCATGTCTAGGTGAGATTTTTCCAGGCAGGTAGACAGGAGGGAAACAGGAGAGTTTCCAGCCCCCGAGAGCCTTTCTATGTCTGACCGATCAGTGTCAGTCCCTGCCATCCCCAGGGGGCTGCAAACACTCTCCCAAGGTCCTGCACTCTGACAAACACAGCCTTTGCTGTCTGCTGACTCCCAGCACATCCCTCCAAAATCCTGGGCTGCTGCATCAAGTTAAAGTGATGGATGAGGAAGAGCCAGCAGATTCAAACCTCTCCTTGTTAGTGCTTAAAGGTCGCTTCACATCTGGATCCCACTGAAAGAAAACCTATCCAGTTTTTGGTTTTTAAATAAAGCTCATCCAGGTGTAAGACTAAATGAACAAACATTTCTAGTAACACTGGTGCTGTCTGGTTTGAGATATGTTCTACCAGGATGCAACTGGATCCTTGTCCTCATTAAGTAGAATAATCATCAGGCCACCTCTTATTCATCCCCATTTGGCAATTCCAGCTTCACATCTTCTGTTTTTTAATGATATCTGGCAAAACCAGCCTTTTTCTGTTTCTGCCTGCACTTGGGACTGGCAGGGAGATGAGAGGAAGAGCAGCATTCTCATGGCTTACACCATGGGACATCCTGTCTCTACATGTGGAGATACGGGAAAATTCCCAATTTACCTCATTCATTTCCTAAATCTACACTGAGAAGGGGCATTTCTGAGAAAGGATCTAAAAGGATATCTGAAAGATGTTCAAGTGCCTTAGACTTCATAGAATCATAGATACATGGATTCTTTCAGATTGGAAGGGACTTTAAAGATCATTTTGCTCCTACTCCTCTGCCATGGGAAGAGAACCCTCAACTCTTGCAGGCTGATCAAAGCCCCACCTAACCCTTGAACACTTCCAGGGGTGGGGTATCCACCACTTCTCTGGGAAAAAACTGCCTCATAACATTCCTTGGGAAGGTCTACCCAGGAGACTCTTCCTACTTTCCAGTCTCATCTGAGTAACAACCTCTCTGCTCACAGTCCTGAACAGTGACAGGTCAGATGGAGCCTCAACCAAGGGAGGATTGGATCTTGCTGGGCTAATTAACACTGTAATTATTCCTTTATTTGCCTTCCACCTCATCTATGTACACATACTCCATCCATGCACTCATATCACAAAGGGCAGAGGATGCTGACAGATTTTTCAAGGGTTTATTCTGCACTGTAACCCTTTGGTTGCATTTGGGGCTAGGTACAAGCAATACCTGAGTTCATTTTAACCTTGTTGACTTCCAGCAATGAGGTTAGAACAGCATGGGGGTCAGCATGGGCTGAAACTTGTCCCCAAGCCAGCAGATTAATGAGTGCACAGAGGGCTCTGCCTCGTGTCTGTGGTCACACTGCCATCAGTACCTGAGCTGTGCAATACCCATTTCCCAAAGCCTCCACAGTGCTGCAGCTCCTAGCAGGGGCGTCACCAGAATAAAATCCTGGGCTCCAGCCACTGTCCAAACCACAAAGCCTCCCTTCTCCTGGTAAACAGCAGCTGCTTTGCTTCCCAGAAGTGACCACACTTCAGCAATGGCTGTTGCAATGTAAATGTTTTCTAACCCACCACAGACACGTGGGCAGGCTGTCCTTAGGGATTTGTGTCCTTAAAGTGAGACATGCAAGTGTGGAGCTGGATGGTCACACGGGGTTTGTTCCTTCATACAGAAGGAACAAGGGCAGGTGATCATGTATTTGCTGTGTAAGAGCAGCTGCCAGCTGAATCCCACCACAAATGGTTCAGCAGTCACCTAATCAAGGATATGAGAGGTGCTGAAGCACAGGAGGAAGAACATTGACCTTCTAATGAACCTCGTAGTAGCAGAAGAGTGGCAGCTGCACGGTGCCATGGCTTTCTGGCACTGGGCAGTCCGTGCCAGGTGTATTCAGCCCAGCTCCTCTGCTTCTGTGGGAAGGCACAAGAGATGGATTGCAAGTCACCATGACTCCACAGGCTGAGTCCCACAGACCCAGCAATATCCAGAGAGGCAATATTTGACTGTGTGGCTGGAAGGAAGCTGTGCAAGTGACCATAGTGATTATTGACTTCACCATTGCCACCAGAATCCTCCAGGACAGTGGTCAGTTCCTTAGGCTGTTCCAGGGAAAGCTAGCATGGGAGAAGAGCCAAAATAAAAAGTTACAGCAGATCAAGCAGGCTTCAGGTAACAGCTTTTAGTTGCTGATGCACAGCAGGATACTTCTCAACCCCTTTTTCAAATATGCATGAGGCTGGACATTGTTCAATTGTCAATAGCATATTAAGAATATATACATTGAAGAAATATTAGATGACCTTGGTTCTTTACAGCATCAACCACCTGGGACAAAGGCTGGTTTTGCTCAAGGCCATGGCTGGGCTTGATTGGGTTTTTAGAGAAGCAGAGCTGGGGCAGCTTTCCTACCTCTGCAATCACAGGCCTGTGCTGCAGCAGCTCCCAGCTCTGCTCACTGCTGCATTGACAACGGAGAGGCACTTCCAGGTGCTACAAAAACCCCAGTGGGAGTTGGAGACTCCCATCTCCAGGACATGGTACAGCTTCAGAGTGCTACTAGAGAGGAATTAAATTCTGCCAGCAGTGCCAGAGACATCTGGTGTGAGATGTATGCCAAAGCTTGACCAAAGCTTGAAATTGCAGCCTGAATCTTAATGAAACAAAAGGCAGATAAAGGAACAGCATATTCAGAGAGAAAACTGAGGAGTCCAAATGCTTGAGCACAATATTTCAATGTAGTGTCTTCAGCCAAGGCTGCCCTTAATGAATATAAACATAGTTTTGGTTCAGTCAAAATGTTTAACATAAAGTTGCCCAAACTATCTGAATTTGGGACTTTGTTCAACTATTGAAAGTAAACAATCTGTTGGCTGCACTACTCTCACTGAAAGTTAGGAAAAATCTGGGCCAAGAATTAACCAGTGATGAGCTGCAGAACTCCATGCCTGGGGGAGGGAAAGGGGTGAGGAGCTGTGGTGTTTCTTGAGAGAACCTTGGCATGGCCTCCCTTGAAGCACCCCATGGCCCTCTGAGCTTCAAACACCAACCATGGGCACCAGGGCAGGCTGAGCCTGCCCCAAGGCTGGAGGAGATCCACTGCCATGCTCTTCAGAAAGCATCTTGAGAGCAGAAGGGGAATCTGCCACTTGTTTTCCCCTCTCAGAGGTCTGAGCGTGCAATCTATATAGAGACTCCAAGTGTCAGCAGAAAGCTCACTCCTGGAACTTGCCCACTGCTTCTCTGTGGCAGAAACTACATTTGCTCTGCATAAGAACCTTTGCTTGCTCACAGCTGAGTGATCACCAGCTTTTAATGTGCTGTGACAAGGACGACTGGGTGTTGAACCTCTTGGCTCTGCTGCAAGATCACTTTTAGCCTGCAGTGCAGTTTGAGCCTTCCTGCTGAGTGTGGCAGGAGACATACCAAGATTTCTTAGATGCCTCTTTGCTCGGCACAGAGGGACAGCTGCTGCTGGGAGAGCTGCCCAGAGCACCCTTTGTGGCTCAGCAGCAGTCATGCTGCACACAGGGAGAGAAGGAAAGTGGATTTACTGCTGAGTCAGACACATTTGTCCCACTCTGGCCTTGGGCCCTGGGGAGATGCTGCTGTCACACAGTGAAGTGAGTTGTCTCTAGCACAAGGAATATCCCTGATAAATGTAAAGTTGAGAGATTTAACAAGCAGGCATCAACAGCAATAGCAAATTACACTCACATCTTGGGCTATTGTCTGTTTGGGATGGCATTCTGGCCCAGCAGGTTTTCTCCCCAGGAGTGGTGACAGCAGTAGCCAGCTCATGTTTGGCATTCTCTGTGGTCATCTTCTTGCAAGCCAGCAGACATTTGAACCCCACCACCATTAGATTTTGTGGTTACTTTGTGATGCAAGTGTAATTGAGCCCTCTGTGGCTTTGACTTCATTGAGATTGCACTCATTTTTAGAGTATGAAATAGCCTACCTTTTCCACCCTCAGAACAGGTTTTGGCTCAGCAAAATGTCCTCAAAAGCCCAGGATGGAGATGAGGAGTCCTCTCCAGGTGAATTGCTTTTGGAAATTCCTTCTGAAACCACGTGTTTCCATGAATACACACACATGAAAGCAGAGCTCTGCTTTTCTGGTTTTATTTTTTAAAATATTATGAGATTGGTTAGACTTAGGGGAAAAAATAAAAATCAGCAAACATCTTTTCCCCAAAGTCCCCAGTTTCTAGGAGCCTACCAAGGAGAACTCTCAAATCAGCATTTATCTTGTTTTTTCGTGGCTTGACAAGCCAGCCAGGTTCTCACTGGGACTGAACAGATGGAGAAGCAGCCTGTCCTAGGGAACTTCCCAGGCTTCTCCCTGGCTGGAAGAGCCCTTTGTCAAAGTGATTATTCCTATGCCACTGAACAAGGCACAACCAGACACAGAATTCAGTGTTTCCACACCATCATCCAGATTACAAAGTTGCTCTGAGCACTGCAGCACTTGCTCTCTGTGTGCTTCCTGGTCGTGTTAAGAGCTTGGTGCTGTCCCCAGGTCATCCCCTGCTATCCATATTTCATCCCTCTGCACCCTCATACCCTTCCCAGTTTCTGATTGATCCCATCTCCAGCTGCCTGTTCTACCAATATTTCTGTTTCCAGCAGCCATTTCCCCTCCAGGAAGGTTTGGAGGTTTTGGGAGGCACTGACAGGTGGACAGGCAAAGATTCCCTGGGACAGTTCTGATTTAGGTCAGTCTCCCAGACACGATTTTCAGCGTTCAGACTGAGACTAAGGACTGCTTCAGCTAAGCAGGTTGGAAGGTGAGACCCCACTCAGAAGGACCAGAGTTTATTCCTGCCATCCTTTTAAGCCTCTGGGCAAGAAAAGTAACCTGTGACTGATTTTGCTATCCAGCAGGAATGTAACCTACATGAGCTGGAAACACAGCCCAAGATGTTGTCCATGCAGATTAACAAGACTGACTGTCTCACTGCCCCAAAACTACTGATGGCTGAGTTAACAGAGGGCATGCTTTTATTTGGCTCACCGAAAAGCTACAGAGCAAAAAAAAACCAAACCCAATAGTTGGAAGTTAAAATATAGCCTTACAAAGAGGAAAATCAGCAGAAAACTAGTGTTTGGAATCAGCATAGGGCATCCCAAGCCATTTGGAGGTGGGATGGAATGCAGCATGTCTCATTCTGGATGTGAGGTACTGCCCTGTGCCCAGGTTTATAGACAGAGCTGTAAGCCAGGGAAGAATTTATTCCCATTGAAGTGACCACCTTCTCTTGGCTTTTGTCAGCGACTGAAGCCCTTAAGGAAATCTGAGCCTTGCAGACAGACCTGTCTGGCCCCATTAGCTTGGGAGGGAGAGGAGTGTTTGGGATGGAAAACTCATCCTGGATCTTTCACAGACCAATGAGACAGAGCACCAAGGTGCAAACACGGCAGTGACTCACAGCAAGCTGAGATGAAGTAGAGATGATATCGAAGCATTAATAACAGCATCTTCACAGTGGTAGGAAAACCAGATTTGGTGATCCCAAGGCAGGGGAGAAAACAGACTTACAGGGTAAAGAAGCTGTTCATGGGCCTGATGAAGAGCAGGAATTCTCCCTCCTTTAATAAAGGGATTTATTTGCTGGGTTGGTGATAACATCCAACTGACACCCCTGGAGGAAGAACATCCCAATTTAGGATAGCATCACGAGTGTGTTTTGCCAGTCACTATGAAGGTATTTACATGGATTTAATCCACACAGTCAGCTGGTGTGAGAGTCAAAGCTCTCAAATTAGAGCTGGGTAAGGACCTTAAGCTTCAGGCTTCAGGGATTTGGACACAGCTCTGAGACCAGAACTGTGATACTTCCAAGCATCATCTGCCTACACCAAGAATGGAGAGGATTAAAGAAGCTCAGATTGATAATTGCAAACATCATCAGATAAAAAGATTGCTAGAGGATCATGTTTCATCTCATTCTTTACTCTGGGAAGGATCTTTTAACTTCATTTGGAGTTTACTTCAGGACAGAATGCTGAGGATGACATGTCCTCCTTGCCTACATGGAGGTGACAATATAGTTTTATTGAAAATTCCCCACCCTCACTAAGTTCTGAGCACTTGAACTAAATTATTTTCAGGGAAAATAAGGAAGGGAGTCCATTGTGAGCACAAAGAATGTGCTTTGTCCACCCTTCTCAGTACAAGTTGCAACACTGAACTGACTTGAGAGGGGTAAAGCAGCAAGTCATCCCTCCCTGTCTGTGCATCCTTATAAAGCAACAGCCTTACCAGCCCTGTTAGGTTTGGACTGGGGCCATGCTTACCACCTTCTGGGGCCTGGGTAGTTCTCCACCTTCCCCCTGTCAGTGTCCAGGAGTGCTTCTATGCCAAACACTCCAAGAATGTGAAGGCTGACCAATCTTCAGGCTGATCTTCCCATCCTTCCTAGGGAGGCTGAGGTGAGAGGAGATCTCAGCTGCTGGGTGTCAGGTTCACACTCTGGCTCCTGGAGCTGTTAAGTCCTCAAGACCTTACCCAAAAGTGAGATTTGCAGCCTTTGTGGGTTAAGATATATGCATACCATATAGGAAAGGTAAGATTTTCTTATGGTGCAATAGGATAGGAGAAGAGTGGGGTGAAAAACTGGGGCTTTATCCTTGGTAGTCACCCCTGACCAGGCACTCCTATTTTCAAGGGTGACTGCACTAAGGCAGTCTAATGTCAGGCTCCGAATAGGGTCGGAAACATGATTTCAGCTGAGCATTTCCCTTTCTGGAAGGGAGGATGCCCCCCTCAAAGCCTAGAAAACCTCTGTGAGTGAGAATTAGGTGTTTTCTGGCCTCTCTTGTCTTCTCAGTGGACAGCAGGATAATTCATTCAGCCCAGCTCTACTGCAAATGCCATTGCAAGGAGCTGCTTTATTCCCAGGCAGCCACTCCTGGCAAAAAAAAAAATTCACCATGGCTTGAATGGCAAAAAACTTTGGCCTTAAACCAGGGTATTTTAGTAGTGGTGGTTTGGAAGGGGGGGGTTTGTATCCTATACTAACATCCCACTCTGCACTATGCCCTGCTGTAAGGAAAGGAGAAAAATAGTTTGGCTAATAATTGCTCCAAGGAGTAGCATCAATGGAGTTGAATATTACAGGGTTCCAGAGGGGTTTCCCTCTGACAGTGAGGAGAAAGAGGACTTGAGTCCAAGTTCCCAGCACAGCCATGAGTTTTAAAAAACAAATAATGAAATTTTATTTCCAGTGGACGTATTTTCTAGCCCACCACATCTTTTCTTTTGACTTACTGTATCACGGTGCTTTGTGGTGAACTTTCTGGGAGGTGAATCCGACCACTGGAGCCCCACTGACAGGAGCACATGGAGATTGCTGCACCTTCTCACTGCCTGGAGAGGAGAGTGCAGTGAAACCCTGGGGCTGCAGAGCTTGCCCAGCTCAGCTCTGCAGCATTTCTGTGGAGATAAAGGATTCCTGGAGCAGCAGGCCTGCAGATAAGCAGTTATCTGTGCTGTGCACACACAGAGGTGTCCATGCAGCCCCGAGCTGCTCACAAGCTGCATCACTGCTGATGCTACCCAGGTGACTGTCACCTACTGTGAGAGATTTATGCCAGTGTCATCACCACTGGGCTCACCCCCCTCACCTGCCCACCACACTATTCAGCAGCTGCTCCTACTGAAGAAAATCAAAGTACTTGCAAACTTCTAATCCCCACCTTGCTGCTCCCATTATTTTCTCAACTTCAACTTTTTCTGAGAAGCACTTCACATCTGTACAGCCATGGAGAGTGGTACAGGGAGGATCTTACCTCCAAGGTGCACAGCTGTCTTCCCAGCTCCTCCTGGAAAACAAAAAGTGAAATACCTTCCATCTCAGGTACCTTGCCATTGGATAATGGAGACAATCCAAACAGAGCTCAGGGCACCAGAACTAAGCCCTTCTGTTTTTCTGTGTTTTGTGCCATGGAATTGGTGGTCCTTGGTGACAAAGTAAATGCAAATTGATTGTTCACCCTACAGTATGTCACATTTATACGACCTGCCTGTGCAAGGCATTTATATGACCTACATGTGTCTCTGTGTGAAAATGTTTTATCTTTCCTTAAGACCTGACCTCTTTTTACAACCTTTTCTGCTTGCCAGATTTTCACATCCTCCTCAGTTGATTATTTTTTGCAAAACATGTAGGGATTCATTTATCTCTGAGACTTCCATCCCTCAGCCAACCCAGACTGAAATAGGCCGAGGCAGAGACACAGGCAGAGGTGAAGGACCCTGTGACTGTTGTTATACGAGTAGCCAGGTAGGGCCTGAGAGGCACCTGCCCTCCTTTGAGGGCTGGTATCTTCCCTGCCTGGGTAAGAAATTCCTTCTTCTACTGCACAGGAGAAACAGCTGCCTTCACCCCATTTCAATTATCTTTACCCCATTTCAACCACAGGCTTTAGAGAAGACCCTGCACACGTGCAGCACAGCGCTGCTGAGGCTCTTGGCATAGCCACAAAGCTCCTCCTGCAACACCCAGAGCAGCCCACCCTCAAACCACAGCATCCCACTTCTTCACAGGGAAGACTTTCTCTTCTCCCTCCAGCAAGGATTATCAAGCAAACCTGCCAGAAAATCCAAATTCCAACAAACCCAGCCAAGCCTCAGAGCATCCCTTCAGTCCCCATTCCTGTAGTAAGAGACAGGAATTTGACTGAAGCTCCCACTGGCTCTTTCTCTGCCTTGTCTGGCCTGTGGGGTAAGGCAAGGACAGGGGGAGGTGATGTCCTATCCTGTTTAAGGTTTAGCGTGGCTGTGGCTGCAAGGGATGGCTTTTTTGATGACTTAAAGGAAACTTATAAGGAAGATGAGGATAAATGTTTTAGGGGAGTCCTGTTATGATAGGACAAGAGGTAATGGTTTTAAATGAAAATATAGGAGATTCAGACTAGTACAGGGAATAAATTTTTTACAATGGGGGTGGTGAGGCACTGGAACAAGAGGAGCTGTGGCTGCCCTGTCCTTGGAAGGGCAGATTGAAAGGGTCTCTGAGCAACCTGGTCTAGTGGAAGGTGTCCCTGCTCACAGCAGGGCAGTGGGACTGGATGGCTTTTAAAGGTCTTTTCAAACCCAAACTCTTCCAAGATTCAATGAGTCTATGTCTCTAAGGGCTGAACTGTCCCATATTGCACTGACCCCTGTCACTCCAGGTTTGTATCCTCTGCAGCAATTCTTACAATGAACACAGTTTGTCCCTGAGCTGAAAATGAAAATTATTTCATTTTTGCTTGGTCTGCAAGATTTGAAACAGAATTAAGACAAATTTGTGCAACTGGAACTGTCTATCTAGATTAAAAAAAAAAAAAAAAAGAAGTGTTAAAAACCTGGTTTCCCTATGGGAATTACTAAATTCCCTTTAGCTTTAGAAAAACTGAGATTCTACAGAAGCCACAGAGGTTCTAAAGTAGAGATAGGTTCAAGTGACCTTTATACTTCTTTTGGAACCATGCATGGTTTTATCATAACTGTCTGTGTCTTTGGGATTTTTTTTTCTCTTGAAGCCCCATTTTTTTGACTAACATAAAAACCAAAAAGCTTGAAAATATGACCTGATCATATAAACGTGAGGTTTTGGTGTTTTAAAAATAAAGTAATGGTAGTAACAATAATAATATTGAGAAGAGACAATTCTTTTGAATTAAAATCTCATTATTTAAGCCACTCTGCTGACATTTGAACACTGCTTAGAGGTTTCTAGGACTGCAGTTATTTTCTAAGGAAAAAACACCTCTAATGCTCTGACCCATCTGGGACTCACAAGCAATGAAATTCCAGAGAAGAAACAACTGCAGCAGCAGTCTCAGAAACTTTGCCATGGCAAAGGCACGTGGGCCAGGAGCTGCCCAAAGCCCTGTTTGTCAGCTGGCTAAAATAGCTCAGGCGGAGGTGCTGACAAACCCATGCCTGTGCTGCAGCCCAACACCTCCAGCCCTCGCGGGGTTATCGGTGACGTTTGACGGCGAAGCATTTTTTTGCTGGCTGCCAATAGCTATTCCCCGAGGACTATTTGCTTTCACATGCTTTCCCTTTGACACGGCTGCTATTTCTTTGCAATATGTAAACACTCAGAAGGATTTCCATGTTTGTTCTTCGCCCGGCGTGGACGGTCTTTCACGGCTCGGTGGGAGAATTGACACGAAGGAGCAGCCGCTCCGCGGGCGTCCGGCGCTTTCTGTCCATGCGCTGCGCTCCTGCCTGTTTTCTCCAGTAATAAATCCAGTTCTGCTCCACTCTCCACAGCCCTGGCACACAGCAGGAAAATGCATTCCTGGTGCCAGAAACACAACACTGCCATCCCACATGGGCGTCACTTAGAGCCCAACTGAGGTTGAGCACTGCAGAGCATTTATTTTTTATTTCTCCCCTTCCTACAGCAATGTTTTCTGACTTTAAAAAGCCTCTTTCAACCTCAAGTAAATTACTAATATGTGACTTTTCCTAAGAAAACTTACTGGGTTGCCTATGCTGCTCTTAACTCTCTGTCTCTTAACACCGACTTTTTTCCAAAGGGGTCTTGATATTTAATAAGACAAATTGCATCAAAAGTAAAAAGGAACATAAACCACTAAAGAAAAAACTGTCAAAATGAATCTAGAAATTGCAGGCCCTGACTCCAACCTCATGGGTTGTACCTAGGCTTGATTTAATAGATCTGTTGCTTTGTAAAATCAACTTTATTTTACTTATTAATGTAGTTAAGCTACAAGAAAGTAGCTACAAGAGATTTAAATTGGATATTAGGAAGAAATTATTCATTGTGAGGGTGGTGAGACACCAGAACAGGTTTTCCAGAGAAGTTACTGCTGCCCTATCCTGGAAGACCAGGTTGCACTGGGCTTGGAGCAGCCTGGTCCAGTGGAAGGTGTCCCTGCCCATGGCGTGGGGGATTTGGAACTAGGTGATGTTTTAGGCTCATTTCAACCCAAATAATTCCATGTTTAAAAAAAAAACAAGTATAAAAATCCACATTTTCTGAGGAGACAGTCCTCCAAGTTCCATGCTAGGGCTGTAAAACAAGAAATCCAATTGCAAATTTTGGTTTGTTTTTTTTTTTTTAATTTTGTCCTGAAAATTAAAAAATCTGAAACCCTTCAGAAACTTTCCCAAGACTTGCATGAAAATCAGGAAAGTTCTGTAATCCAAACCAGCCCCTAGCACAGTGGTGGGAATACATCTATAGAAGTTAGGCAATTATAGTAAAAATCTGGATGTGAAAATCTTCCTAGTGTGGATCATGACACTGATTTCCTCTACATGAGAATTTTAACCACAAATTCTAACCAGGAATTTCCTTAACTAACTTGACATGTCTCCATAGAGAATTCTCATTTCAGCAAACTGCTCCTTCCAAACCAAAAATATCTACCTGAATTCCAAACAGATTCATTCTATACACATTGACTCAGAAGTCAAATTATCGTATGACATATTTTAGCAAATACTTATGAAAAGATCCCTCTTCTTCACAAGTCAGACTGCCCCAGGTTAATATAAAACATAATTATAAGCTGATTTTTATTAAAATAATTCAAAGGTGTGACTGAATTTTTTCATTGCAGTTCAAACTAGTTTTCCTCCTCCAGCTAATTCTACTGGGCAGGATGGGTTGAAATATCAGTGTTGGGTTCATACTACAAATGATTCTGTTTGAAGAGAGACTTTCAAGTCTGTTTTGGATTCATCTGATGTAGCCAGAAATTCTCCACTGATTTCAAGAAGCTTTGGATCAAGCCTTTAATGCTCTGTAGGTTGCCTTTCAATGTAAGATGAACTGGAGGGGTTTTCATCAACAAGCAAACAAAAGTCACCATGCATTTCCCAAACAAATATGTAGAAAAGTGTCAGAGAAATAATAACAAAATGTTGACAGCATAATAATAATAAAAAAAAAGCAGAGGAAATATTTGTTATCCTTATTTATTTAATAAAGAAACATAATAAACTTGAATTTTTCCAGGTACAAACAGCTTAATATGTCCTATGATATTGGCTGATATTTTCCTTGCTCTTTTTGTAGCTTGAGTGATTCATGTGGTAGCTTTTATTGAACAAATCAACAGAAAAAAAAATGGTAGCACTCACCATGCTCATAGACAGTGTGGGCCAACTATTGAGTTTGTGTCTTAAACTAAATCACTGCACTGGGAGGTTGTATCATGGCTCGATTCGGATCGCATCTCCAGTAACAAAGATCTACAAGTGAGGTTATTTGACATTTTTGAGGGGAGTTCTGCATACCATACAAAGATATCATTCCCTCTTCATCCCTAAAGAAACACGCCACAGAACAATAGAAAACCCAATAGAAAACCAACCTTCCAGTTACAAAGGTTTTTGAAAGCAATTTACAATTCAGTTTTAGAAAGTTGCACTGTAAACATCTAGAGTTAAGACCCTCTTTCAGATTTTTTTTGCATTACTTTTTTTTTTTTTGAAGGTTTTGGGTAAAAGAACCATTTGTAATTGCATCAGTACTATAGGGTCTCACAGTAATGACACTAAAATGTTTGACTCAAGGGTAAAATGACCAAAGGAAGGGCTCTTCTGTAATAAAATCAGGGACCAGCTAATCGCCTCTTTACATTCCATTCATTACTGGGCCTGACTCTTAATAAAAACAGCTGTTGAATATTTTCTAATATAAGTTGCAATAACTAAAGTATTGTTAAAGCAGCATAACCAACAACTCACTTCTGAGTGTAGGCTGGCGTTTTCCTTGGGTTTCAGACAGTTTACATCATACATGAAAAAAAAAATCACATGAGAAATACTCCTTTTCCTTAGTATTTTTCCTTCTTTTTTTTTAATCCTAAAGCTTTGAAAGGAAAATAATTTTGCTACTTGTCAGCCAATAAATGCTTGTTCAGCAAGTAATGAATGTACTATTTTCTAATTAAACAGTTTCATTATAGGCAGCAGCTTGTTGCTAATGATCAATAAATCCCATTGAGGAGAAAACATTTTAATCAGTAAGTCGTGTCCTCCGAGTGTCAGCCACTCTATAAAGTCACAAGATACATATATATGTATAGATATACGTATGTGTGTGTGTATATATATATGCATATAAATATAAAAATCGCATACTCTTTCTGGGTGATATGTACAGTCAGAATAACATTACAGCATAAATACACAGGGAATATAAAGTTTCTCTAATTTGAGAAGCCTTGAGCAATTCTGAGTTTTTGGGGGAGGTGAGGGGTTGGGAGGGAGGAAGGAATAAAGAATGTTTTTACTTCAAGGAACAACGAGTAGTCCCCTTAAGTTAGAATCTAATTACATACAAGATTTAAAGGCAACAAAATGCCCAGAGGAACAGCCCTATGTTATACACCATAGACATGGGGTTAAAAGGGCAAGAGAGCATGATTATAATAATACTTATATAGTATGGTTCATTCCCTTATAGCACTTTGCAATCAGAAAGTCTTACAACACCCCTGTGAGGTAGGTAAGTATTATTATTCCCATTTTACAGATGGGTAAACTGAGGCACAGATAGGTTAAATTATTTGCCTAAAAATCATGTAGTAAGAATCAGGAATAGACCCCAGGAATCCTGATGGCAAATCCTCTGAATTAACCAATAGACCACTCTCAAGTGAATGCCTGAGACACCTCTCAATGAATGGAGAGAATATATTAGCCCATATTTACACAGATACATTGTCATCCCTTTGACTTGTTGTCATACATATTCTGACTTGTTTAGAGGACAGATAACAATGGCCATAGATAAACTTGACTGTAAGATGTTGCTTTAATTCTTGTTGCCAACCCCATGTGGTTTTTTGACTCCTTCACAACCTGGGACGTAACTAAATGTTAATGACAATACACCTTAAATACATTCTTGATATCTTTGCTTCTCCAAGGTGAAAAAGCACAATTACTCTTCCTTTAAAGTGCAATGGCTCATTACAGAAATCTCAAGATTTTCCATGAAGTCCAACCAAACCCAAGTACAATCAGTCTGAAGGTGAGAAAGAAAGAACTTGTCTGTAATGATGGACATGTCTCTATATTCCATAAATAATTTCTCACATTCTATCAAGGCTGAAAGATAATAAATAATAATCTATGTTATCATGTAAAAACCTCTAATACTTTTCTACAGCCACACATCCACCTTTCACCATGCTGTCATTTCTTTGGCCTGAAGCTGAAGGACACATCAACTGTAAATATTACTTTGCCTACAGGAATGAGGATATAGCTATTATCTAGTAGATTTTTTTAATCGGTTCCTGTATTTCTTGTCCTTCCCCAGAAATCTAACTGTACTATCTGAGAAAATGAAAGATGGACCTTGAGTAAAAAGGATTCAAACCCTCAAAATTTGTGTACAGATCCAGAGGTAATTCCCCTCCCACCTTCTTGATCACACTGTCACAGCCGTTCTGCACGGCCCAGTTGGCATTGATTTATTACTATTAGTAGTATTAGTTATTTTTTATTTTTTTAGTTCCAAATAAGGCTGCTTAGCTCAGTGTTCCTGGGGAAAATGTAACCTATCCCACTACCTTAACAGAAATTCTGCCAGCCTAGATGGTGCTTTGGATCACTACACACAAACGTGATGCTCTACTTCTATGGCGAGTTTGATTGCGGATTTCAAAGCAGATTCTTGAAACATACTAAAAAATTAGTGCTTTTATTAACAGTTTTACAAACAGAATCCATTATTGTCTAGTTTCCTGAAGGATAGAACAAGCCATTTCTCTCATTATTTTGACATTGTTTGCTTCTATTTTTTTGTTGGTTTTTTTTTTTTTTTTTTTGTGTGTGTGTGTTTCTGCTGATGTGCAGTTGCAAGTCCCGAGAGGGAGGGCTTAGTATAATCAACAGTTTAAATGTTGCTAATTTGATACTTCAATTTGCAAGAAGCTTTCCTCTTCAAGTGATGGGGATCCCACAAGTTTCTATTACCTTGACTCAGAGTTCATCATGAAGAGTGTAAGGATCATTAATCTCCATGGAAAAAGAGACTTCTTTTTTTTTTTTAAGTAAAAAAATATCAAATATAATAAATTTATGAAAGACCATTCACAACATATACAGTAAGTGTTACATTTTGCTACAGCAGCTGTGATTTTTTTTTTTCTTTTTAGAATGCAAGGTCATACATTGCCATAAGTAAACACACTAATATGAGTAAGACCTTAAATGAATGTATACAGCCAGGCTTTATCTGTGGATAGATATACACTGTGTTTACTGTTTTACAGTCTAGCCTATTCTTATTCACACCATTGATATAACAGATATGACCCTGCCGAGAATCTTCCTGTGCATATATAAATATAAATATTGAGCCAAGTCAAAAAGAGCAGGGTCAAATGTTATATGACTTATTAGACTCCTGTAGTTAAGGGTAAAAACTCCACTGTTTCTTTTGCAACTAATTTTTAATAAGAAGGCTGCTTCAATCGTTGTGTAGTTACAGCATTACATTCTGTAAACAATGTTTTAAAGCATTCTAAACAAACATTTAAACAATTGATTCTTTATCCTTGTCGGGTGAGAGAAGACAATCTATAGCCTCATCGCTTTTGCTCACATCCGTTATCTTCAGCTGGAGGTTTTCACTCGTGCCTCTGGTGACGCTGTCGTAGGATGGAGGGAAAGAGGTGGAGGACAGAGTTTCTGATTTGTCTATTGGCCTGCCGTAGTTTTCGTTCATCATGAACGCAATGAGACCCTCCTTCTCGGGCGCATCGTCCTCCAGGATGCTGCTCTCCAAAGTTCTGTGCCTGTACAAGTAGGACGCCTGCTTCATGGAGCGCCGGAACAAATGTCTCCTGTAGGCCCTCTGGATGACGATGGCGGAGACCTCTTCTTGTTTCCGCCTGAGCGTCGTTGTTATCGGCTCGTAGGAGATCTTAGAGGGATTGGCTGCCATGAACTTCTCTTCCATCTGTATTTTGAGGGCATCCATCTCTCCGGATTCTCCTAGCACCCTTTTTGTAAAAGCAAACAAAATATCCAAGCAATGGATCCTGTCTCCGCTGACCATGGGCAGGTCCATTGCTATGAGTTTGATTTTGTTTGGTTTCGCTATGCGCAAAGGTTCCGACAGCGCGTCTGCAAAGTCTGAAAGTGCAGAATACTCAATAAACTGAGTGGCTTCGGGGTCAAACTTCTCCCAGATTTCATAGAACATATCAAAATCATCCTCGCTTAGAGGCTCTGTACTTTCCTCAGTGGCTACACTGAAGTTCTCTAAAATAATGGCTATATACATGTTTACAACAATGAGAAATGATATAATGATATATGTGACAAAGAATAAAATCCCTACAGCAGGGCTCCCGCAGTCTCCCTTTGAACCATTTGCGTTGGGAAGGTTTGGGTCGCAATACGGTGGTCCAGTGTTTAAAATAGGGTTGAGAAGACCATCCCAGCCAGCTGATGTGGTGATTTGGAAGAGACAGAGCATGCTGTTAGCAAAGGTTTGGAAGTTGAACATGTCATCAATCCCATACTCCTTCTTCACATAGGCAAAGTTAGCCATGCCAAAAATGGCATAAATGAACATGACCAGAAACAGCAAGAGGCCAATGTTGAACAGAGCAGGAAGGGACATCATTAAGGCAAACAGGAGAGTTCGAATTCCTTTGGCTCCCCGGATGAGTCTCAGGATCCGGCCTATCCGAGCCAAGCGAATGACTCTGAAGAGTGTGGGAGAGAAGAAATATTTCTGGATGATGTCAGAAAGTACGGTGCCTTGAAAAGAAAAGAGACAGACAGCAAGTTAGTACATGGGAAATAATCCCAGGCTTTCCTTTTAAAGCAATCAGTCAGGATTATTGAGAAAATAAATGGAAAGCTGCCCAGAGTGGAAGGTTCACAATGAAGGGAAAGATGTTGTTGCTTTTTCATGCCCATTTAATCCATAAGAATTTGTGATACTGTAAGCAAAGAATGGTAGTGGCAGTTTTATTAAGGGAAAGCTTTTCTGTTGGTAATGAGAAACCACGATCAAGTCAAGACACAGATAACTGCAGCTTTTTGGCCATGACCCACCTGATAAATTTGTCTTGAGTGCAGATGTCAGAATGTGTCTGATATGGCAACATTTTTGTCTGTAAAATAATGAGTCAGAAATGCTGGTGTGCTTGGCCTGTTTTTTTTTGAGCTACCACCAAAACAGTGCAAGTTTCTACTGTGTATCCACTTGGTTGGTTTCTTCCTTATAATTTTTTCCAGTTTCCCTGATGGGCTGGGAGGGAATTAAGGCTGTACTAGCAAGAAAACGAGCTTGCACCACTGTCCTAAACTCTTCCTTCAGGAGTAGAGCACTTGGTCCAGAAAGTGTAATCCCAAGGCCCTGGCTGCAGTGAGCCCTGCTGAGCTCCTGTCTCCCACAGGAAAATTGGCATGGCCCAAGGCCTCTGACACTGAAACAACGTGGCTGGTTACGGGACAGCACAGTGAGCAGCATGGCAGCTCTGGTTAACTGTGCTGTGGGCATATCCAGAGCATCTGACCTCAAGGTTCTGGTGACAGCTGTGTGGCAGTGACGTTCCCTGGGTGCCCCAAACCTGTGAAATCCAGGCAGTTGAATGTCCCCAAAGCACAGGTGGGTCTCTGAGCACCAGAGATCTGCACTGGGTTCTTGCAGCTTCCCCAGTCCACTATAAGGTGTTCAGAGCAGTAGGAGCATCAGTTGATGTTTTCTGAACACATCACTTTTTCATTCACTTATTCCCTCCCTCAAAATGGAAACTTATTTTCAGAAGAGTTGAATTTCTGAGCTCCTTTTGCTCACTGGATCAGTTGATCACCTTCCAGTTGCTGCTACTTCCAATTTTAGTGAAAACTCTTTTGGTAGGATTTCAGATTCACTTGACCTGCACTTCTTTAACATCTAAATACATCTCCAGAAGAGCAAATGGCACAAGCTAACAATAAAACTGTGTCTTTCTGCTTCATCCCTTGGCTATATGAGGGTGTGTAGCTCTAGTAACAAGGCTGAGAAAAGTCAGATTCAATGCATTTCCCAAACATGAAGGACTATTTCAAACTTGTGTAATAAAAAGCAAATAGCAAAGCAATAGCAATCCACGTGTGCCACTTTCATGTGGCTTTTTTATTTCTCTGTCACTGGCTCTTATGAAGAACTGGTGTTAAGTGTATGTGGTGGCCTGTTCATGTTTTATCACCAGGACCTGTTAAGTGTGGTTGATAAACCTCCTACTTTTTCTGATCAAAGCAGTTTTGGTTAGGCAGTTGTATGCTAGTTATAATCACATTTTAAAATTTTGTTTAGGATTCAATTCTCTGAATTGGAAGCATCTATTGCACAAACCCTTCAACTTTACCAATTAATTTTACACCTGCCCTTCTAACCTTGGAGTCTGGGTGAAAACCCAGGGTCACCTACCTACGATGGACAGAATCACAACCACAAAGTCAAAAATGTTCCAGCCATTGGTGAAGTAGTAGTGTCGCAGAGCCAGCATTTTGAAGATGCACTCCCCGGTGAAGATGGCAACAAAAAGCATGTTGATTTTGTGGAGGATGTTCACTTTTTCTTGACTTTGGTCATCTGTTTCCACCATCATGGTAACCATGTTAAGGCAGATGAGAATCATGATGGAGACATCGAAGGCTTGTTTTGAGACGACATCGAAAATAAAACCTTGGTATTTGTTCTGGGGGAAAGGAAAATGTTTAGTTGGGAAATTTCAGCCATGTAAAAATGACGCAATTGTCTCCTGATTGATCAGAATGTAGAGAAAACCAGACAATATATTGCATCTGATTAGAACTTCATAAACTTAAAATGATGATGAATATTTTTTGATGGAGTTTTCAAATACATTTGCTCCTAATGCTTTTTGAATCTACTGTAAACAAGACTCTGGACTGTGGCCATAAATTTATTCAGTGCAGACAGGTGGCTACTGGCATATGTAAATGGCACATGTAAATTGAAATGTTTGTCAATGCTGCAGAAGAGGGAATTTTGTACCACAGGTCACTGGACTTGTAAATATCACCCAAAATCAAAACATATAATTATTAAGTGCCTTTCATCTGGGAGCAAAAAATTTTCCTATGCTGGGGAGTGGAATGGTGCTTATTCTAGTAAACAAACATTCAGCTATTACACAAAGTACAACTGAATTATACTGTTCTTACCAGTGGCCTTGGGATTGGCTTTTGAGGTTTCTTAGATCCCAGCTTTTTCATTGCATTATAATATTTTTTCTGTTCTTCTGTCATGAAGATGTCCTGGCCACCTAAGTATAGGGTGAGAACAACACTATTACTTTTGATGAAGAGAGCTTGCCTCTGCTCCCTTCAAGGATGAATCCTCTCCTATTTAATTTCCCTTTTAATGTAGCTTTCCTCAGGTTGGACTGCTCAGAGGTACAGTGGTGTTGTTGCACAGAGGACACCAGGCCACTCTCTGCCCCTGTGTCAAATTTTGTGCCAGAGATCCCCTCTGCCTGAGCTGCTTGCTGCGTTCTGTGGGGAATAGAGTCCCCCACCCTGTATTTTCAGGATTTTCATGCTCTAGGGACACTAGGGATTGCTACAGCTGTGCCTTTGTAGAAGTCCTGCAAGGTGGTTTCTGCAGATGCTCTGGCACTGCTGATCTCAAGGCTGCTGTGGCAAAGCCATTGCTGATAAATCTGTTCCTGTCCTCAGTCCCTGCAGCAGTCACAAGATAATGTGTAGCATATGCACTACTTATCTTTTTCTTTTGTTGGTTAAAATTGTCAATGATGACACCAATGAAGAGGTTCAATGTGAAGAAAGACCCGAAGATGATGAAAATCACAAAGTAAAGGTACATGTATAAATTACATTCCCATTCAGGCTGCTCCTCGCACTGCAAAGGGAAAAGAGAGAGTGTGAAAATAACACCACCTCTGCACACATCAAAATATTGAAGCAGTCAAAACAAAGCTGTCCATTGGAAATAAAAGCCATGAAACATGAGAAAAATACTGTAACTCCTGTGAGCAGTCAGCTCTCCTCTGAAGTTTACCACTGGCATCTGCAATGCCACAGTCATTTCAGCAACACTTCACAACACTGTCACAGCAATCACACTACTCCAGAAAGTGCAACTCCAGAATAAATCCTACCAAATGTTCTCAGTCTGAACCCAGAAGGGGAAAAAAAAATCAATTTTCTGATTATCCTAATGCCTGTATGAACTAATGGTACTTACAATAAAACAGAAGTATGATTGCAGTATAATTGAATCCTAATGAAAAACACTGCATTTTAAAGTGCAATTTTTTTTTAGTGAGGGGTGGAATGGAATCAGATCTATTGCTGAAGATCTGAGAGGTGACTTGAGTCGGATAACCTTAAGTCACCTTTGCCATGTTTGGCAACAGTGCCCAGATTTGCCCCATTAGCTCCTGCCCCATCAGCAGAAAAGACACTTACTCAAAGGGAAGGTGTAGGGAGGGTTAAATATTTGTATCACAGGGCAATTGAACTGAAACCCAGCACTTTTAAAGATATGTTATCAACAGAAGTTGGAAAATAAGGGAAAGGGGAAGAAATATAGAGAAAAATTTAGGTCTTTGATGGATTCAGACTAATTCTTGAGGTGCCTCTGTGTGCTGGGAGCTCTTCAGCAGGAATAGATAAATCAGGTGTATAGGAGTAAGGGCCACATTTACTTTAATTTCAGTCTCATCCTGTTCCAGTGCAGCTACCAACAATGAGAGTCTGCAACTGTCCCAGCCAGAGTAACACAGGGACTGGCACCCTGCTTGTATTTTATTTTGTTGTGTTTGTTGTTAAGCATCATCAGTGCTGCAAATGGCAATGGAACAGGAAATTATTAATTTCCTTGCAGAGACTTACCTCTCTTGAATCCACTGCTGCATACATAATATCCATCCAGCCCTTAAATGTGGCCTGAAAAAAATCCCACATAAGACATAAACATATTAAACAAGTACACCCTGAAATGATATAATCTCCATGATGAACTTTCAAAATGCAATGTTGAGCATGTACTTCACAATTAATACATTGCCTGCCTTGCAATCTAACATGTGTCCTTGAGTTTATGTTCATTTAGATATTTAAATTAATTCCAGTATGTTTTTTTCCTGGATTTTCTCATTTCTGTTTTTCGACTTCTGCACTTGCAGGGATGAAAGAGAGGTTTTTAGTAGAGATCTTAAAAAGGAAAGAAAACATAACAATTAAATCATTGGAAGTTCTGACCTGAAAAATTTCAAGTAATGAAGAGATATGGCTACACATAACATTAAAGAATGTTGTCTTGCACAGGTGAGATGGATCCCATCCATTTCCTGCTGAAGCTTGGATTCTGCCCTCTTTTAAACCAGGGCAAATCACGACAATATTAAACCCCAGGGAGTTGCATAAATCACAGCTGACTTGAAAGAAGCAAAGGCAATCAACACCTGCTGTGAGCCTGGCCCTGGAAACTCAATCTGCTTTACTGTTCAGATTTCCTTTTTATTGAGCTTTAAGAAGTCAGTGGTTTTAATATTTTTTTTATAATTGTTTAAAGAAGAAATCAGAAATCAGTCAGCCACAGAAGTCAGTGTCTCTTATTGGAATGTTCAATGCAGAAGGGCAGTGACAGAACTCCTTGGAGAAACATAGGGAAGGGATTTTTTACTATTCTGTAGCAAACCCACGACTCTTTGATCTCAATTTATGTCTCTTATTAGGCACAGCCTGATGCCAAGCACACCTGGCATTAGGTCTGACTCTGGCCTAAGCCCCACTGACTTCATTTGTGTTCTCCAGAGTTGTTTCTCATTTGACTTCTGACCCATTGAGACTTACCCTGACCTAAGTCAGAGAGAGCAGATAATGAGGCATTTTTAGATTTATTCATTTAATCAGATTTACACTGGTATGCATGTAAGACCCACACCCAATATTTTTTTACATCCTACTGACACTTAAGCTGAATTTTGCCCAATTCCAGATAATGCCAGTAGGATTTTGGCCAGAGGTTACCAAGAGTAACCCAGGCAGTTGGGCTGAGGTGGGTACATTCAGTGCTTTTAGAACTCTCTATTATTATATTAAGTCCTGGACGTAATGCTGCCTTCCCAATTCCTTCTGAATACTACTGTGCCAAAGGAAAGTGTACAAGAGAGCAATGATATTTCTGACAAAAGTATACATAAAATAGTGTTTGAAAGGTTGTACCTATTCATATCTACTGCTTGAAAGAGATTAACCCACTCACCCAAATCAGAATCCTTTAGAAAATCTCTTCCATGGTGCTGTGTGTTAAAAATCACTTTAGATAAAGTATCTACAGGAACAATCAGAATTTTTATCAAATCAAATAATTATTTGAACCTGTCATGCTGATACAGCTTAAATATTCTAATATTTTCTTTTTTTGCCATTTTCTTTCTAATCTTATGAAAGCCTTTCTGCTGCCAATAGAGCTTTCAGCTCAAAGTGCTCTTCAGGAAGGGTGGCTGGGATGAAACACGAAACCCTTTCCCTGTGGCACAAAATGATATGATCTTAGCCTGTACTTTTCTCCCACTTGGGAGGAAATCTTTTCTCTTGAGCAGCAATTTTACCCCTCAATGTGTACCACAGATTTGAGCAACTCTCCTGCAAGGCACAGTGTTTTGTAGTGATAAAGGACAATGAAGTGATCTGACAAAAAAAAAAAAAAATTAAGAGAATGAAGTGCTGTGATTTTCTGTTTCCCGCAGTTGTCAAGAAGGAAGAGAATTAAAAATCTGTGGGACATCTGGAAAGCTTCCCTGGACACTTCACCTGCAGAGGGTAAATGATACTGAGAATGAAAGAAATATAACACTGAGAAAAGAAATTGTTTATCTGGAATTAGTAACCACTTACACTCTGGATAAGGAAGTGACAAAATCTGTGTTTGAGTGCTTGTGATATTATCCTGCCTGGAAGCTATCCAGTGAAACACCATTTTCTACTGAAACTGTCATGTGATGAGATTATCTACTGATAAACTCATCCTGGGATGGGATTACATTTCGTTATTTCACTGGTGGTCAGAGCTGCAATGCAGTAAATTAGTGGGGAGGAGGAAAGGTGGGATGGCACTGGCTGCCCTCAAACCAAATGGTGCCTTGAAATAAGTCAGATCTTCAAATCTGTAAGCTTTTGGGGTTTACTTATTTTTTATTTTTCTTTATATTCTCCCTCTCATTTTTCTTTTTTTTTTCTTTTTTCTTTTTTCTTTTTCTTTTTCTTTTTCTTTTTCTTTTTCTTTTTCTTTTTCTTTTT
>QUSF01000003.1:3782823-3852500 GCA_003676055.1 Chloebia gouldiae | reverse complement strand
TTCTTTTTCTTTTTCTTTTTCTTCTTTTCCTTTTTCTTTTTCTCTTTTTCTTTTTATTTCTCTTTTTCTTTCTTTTTCTTTTTATTTCTCTTTTTCTTTCTCTTTTTCTTTTTTCATTGTCTTTCTCTTTTTCTTTCTCTTTTTCTTTTTCTTTCTCTTTCTCTTTTTCTTTTTCTTTCTCTTTCTCTTTCTCTTTCTCTTCTTTATCTTTCTCATTTTTTTCCTAGGAAAGGAAATTGTTCAATAAAAACATCTGCTTTTCATGGTTGAAACACTGATCTTCACACTGCTGAAATGTTTCTTTGGGCATTACTGTTGATGAGAGAAATATCTGAAAGCTAAACCAGAGATTTTTTTTTTTTGCACGTTTTGCATCCACGGTGACAGTAAAATCAGGCATTGCAGTTCACAGAAGTGCAAGAGATGGTGTAATGCAGTAACTTTAGACTCATGACCATTTTGTGCCTGATTTATGGGCTCAGTCAGGACTTCAAACCTGGCACGAGGGATTGCTTTAACTCTGCAGCTCCTGTTTGCTGTGCTCATCTAGAAGTGCTTCTGTTTTCTCCCCACTCCTCATCTGGAGTCCCAAAGTTAATAGGACAAATTCAAAGATTAGTAGGATATAGTCAATCTAAATCCATTCTATCCAAGAAGAACTTTTCCAAACAGGCCAGATGCTGCATGAAAGACCACTTATTTAATGGTTATTCTTCAATAGATTGCTGAAATTTCAAAATACATTACAAAAAAAAATATGCAGAGGTGATCACGGGGTGGAAGAGTGGGATTACACGAGGGAAATGCAAAACTGATACTGGAAATTTAATATATTTATTTGATCAGCTCAGATACACATTTATAGAACACAGGTGCTGTGATACTTTAAGGAAATTTGGAATACAGAAAAAACTATTCTTGAAGCACTTGGTTGTAGCAAGACCTTTTCCCTGCTAGGTTAAGGTTTTAGGAGTGTTAAATCACCAGGAAGGTGCATCATCCTTCTTGCAAGGCAAAAAGTTGTGATGACAAAGATCTTTCCCTCCCCATGAATGTGCCATTCCTCTTGCTTGTAGACTGAGCAGAGCAGTTACCTCTGTTATTTTATTAACCTGTTTTGGGACAGCCTGTTTATTGGAGGAGCTTGACACTTGACTTTGCATGAAAGTTTTCTCACACTCATTAACCCAAAGTGGCAACTTCAGGACAGCACAATGGATCCCAATCAAGGTAGGAAAATGTCAGAGTCCAGGACATCCCTCTGGCTGCCCTGGCTGTCTCAAGACCTGGCAGGGGGCTTGGAGACCTTGGCACGAAGTCAAAAACACCTGTGGTTTCAATTTTAGCCCATGGAAAAAACTGCCAACTTTGTGTGAGGAATTAAAAGGCACAAAGGTTTGAGTAGTGTGGTTGTTGAATTAACACAGGGACAAAAAGCAGAATTTTGGGGTTTTTCAGAATGGGGTTTAGGGGGACAAGATGGAGGGATTTGGGCATGTCCTGGCCTTCTTCTTTTTCTTGTCCTCCTTGGTGTGATGGTGACACTTTTCTATTGGTTTAAGGTAGATACACACTGTCTAACATAAATTATAGATATTGGCATGTTACTGTAAACTATTATACTTAGTTTTGAGTATAAAATGTAAACACTGCCCGAGAGAGCGGACAGAATGCCATGGCTGACCTGCTAGACAGAGCTCTGCAGGTCAGAGAAAGAATGTTATAGATCAGGAAAAATAAACATCCTTGAGAAGCTGATCCTACACATTCCAGACTCCTTCTTTGGCTGTGTGGATTGGGAAATGAGGACTTACACAATCTTGGGGTCATCCCAACACTCAGACCCCGAGAGGAAAAGAGCAGAAGATATGTGGGGCAAATTTCATGCAGAAAGCTTTCCTCTGGGTAGACACACGTCCTGAAGTTTCCATAGTAGCAACTTTCATTTCTTTCAAATACGCTGCTGAAGAAGACAGAACATCGAGCAGATTTGTTTTACACATTTCCCCTTGGATTTGCAGGTTTTCCAAAGGAACTTCAGAGCCACTCAGATCTGTGCTGTGGCAGCTGAAAATGTCAGCAGCCAAGAGACAAGTCGCACTTTAACGCTCATGTTTTGGATCCTGGCGGGCTGTGACCCAAATGCTTATCTCCTCCTTGCCCTGCTGTGCACGGGGATGCACGGAGGTGTCTGTCTCTCCAGGAGAGCTGGGCTGTCAGCTGAGGCCCTGCACTTCCCACGGGGGTTTGCCCATGAAATGTGACCCCTTATTCAGAATATTTGGCGAGGTGCACCTGTAACCGACGCTCCTGGCAAAGGAGATCCAGATGTTTGTGTCCATTCTTTGTGTGTGTCACCTTTTCACTTTGTTGCCTGTGGTCAGCAGCAGACATAAGAGCTCCAGGTGCAGGATTAAAGCCAAAATCAATCCCCTAATGGAAACTGGCTCCTGCTCCTCCTCTGTGAAGAAATAGCTGCCACCTGTCATAGAAGTTGAGCTTGTTTCCTGCTAAAATCAGTTTGCTCAGCCTGACCAGGCCTAGTTTTATAAGACTTCTTTTGCAACTAAAAATCTATTTCTCTCCTACCTAATACAGGATCACAGGTTTGAAAGAAACCTGCAGGGTCATCAAATCCATTTTCAACTGGAAAAGAGCAGTATTAGCCTGTTCCCTTCAAATGTGTGCTGCGATCCACCCTACAACCAGTAATGTTTCTTCTGCCACCATTGATCCCAACAGACGTGACTAGAAAAGATTGGATATTCCTAAGGAAATGCCAACTTATGAAAAGCTAAAAAAGATTTTCAGAAAACTGGAGCTTGATTCTTACAAAAGTAATGGTGAAGGAGTAGCTACCTTTCTGATGGAGTTTTTCCCCCAAAAAATTAGGCAAATGTTATGTAACCAGAGGAATTAAGAAACTTCAGGTAAGACACAATATTTTAAACCTGGAAATTCTTGCTTATCTACATTGAATGTTTAAATGAAAGACAAAGAAAACACTATTTAGAACAGAAAATCAAATTAAAGGTGTTCAAAGTGAAATAATCTACCCTGCATAGTTGAGCTGAATATCATAATTACTTGCAACAGATAAAAGCTCTCACTCTCAGCAAGTTTATGTCATGGAAAGAATCAAAAGTGGTTGTTCCCATTCCAAAGTTTATGCTTTCCAGAGAGTGTGAAAGAAAGACTCAATGGACACTGGTCAGAAGATCTCAAACTCAAGTGTTTGTGTACCAGGAACAGCACACATAAGAACAAAGATTTCTACCAGAAAGTAAAATTGTTTTGTGGAGCTGTTCCATGCATCTATGACAGAGAAAACCAGATCTGGGAAAAACAAACTCGCTTCCTGGGAAGGAGAAGGGCTGGCAGGTCAGATGGGCACCTGTGGGAGGCTCCTGCCCCTTTGCTGAAGGCAGTACCCTGCTGCATTGCAAAGGGTGGATTCTATAGGTGACAAATGATTTGAACTCCCAGCACACAATTGTTTATCCCAGATTTTAGGGATGCTGTAACAGGCTTTTCAACAAAGAAATTTCCCTGTCCAAAAATGTATCAAGGAGCTTATTTAACTCTGCATACAAAAAATGCAATGAGCAAACACTCCAAGTGCACACCCAGCCTCTGTCATCACTTGGCTTCGGATTAGGAGCAATAGAAATAAGGATCATAATCACTATTTTATGTGAGGGCCCTGTGGAATTGAAACACAAAACAATTTGTCTGAAATCACCAAGCAGCAGGGCCTGGACAATATGGAGTCTCCTATGGTTCTTTCTGTTAGGTTGACTTGTGTCAAAACAAGTGAATTTCAGTGCATACAACCCATTTATCTATATTTTATATTTGATGGTGAAAAAGGCTGTAGTAGTGGCTTCCTTCTGCCTTTATAGCTCAGATATTGCCATCATCTTTGAACCTCAGCTGTCTCTTTTCTGCTATGTTCTTGCCACCTTCCCAGAGAGGCTGGGCTGGGGGCAGTGTCAGCAACCTGATCCCTCCCTGACCCAGAGTTAGATTCAATCTGACTCATTATTTTAGCAGGTGGATATGAGGGGAGGAACAAGAATGAGAGGCACAAATATCCTTCTCAAAAATGGAAAGTGAGCAGAGGGACATAAATTAAGGCTTCAGCTCCATGCAGTAACTTCAGCTGGGAAACTGAAGGCACTAGAAGTTCAATTTTTTCCCAGCAGGATATAGTGAAATTCCAGGCTGTTCAGGAAGGCCAGTGCACTCTGTCTGCATGGACAGTCCTTTCTGTAGCATAGATTTCTTTTCTGGAAGTGATCTTTGCTCTGGATTACAGTATTGACAAAATTGTCTTTAATTCACCTCAACAGGTCAATCATCTCCCAGAGAACTGTGTTAGTGATATAGTAGCAAAACCCAAATTAAAATCATAAACTCCCATAATATCTCTAGTCCAAGTTAATGTGCAAAATGTGATTTATTTACACTTGAGAAAAGTTATTGTCCTGATGGGTAAGGCTGAAAAACCCAGAAAAGCCCAGAGGTTAACCTGAGCTTTTAAACTGATGGTTTCAGTGAGAACCAGCAACATCTGCCCATGACTTTCTGGTGGTCACACTTACCACTTGCAGCAGAGCCAGGTACCCAGCACCAACATTATCGAAGTTAACTTTAACTTTTGTCCAGTAAAACGTGCCTGACACGTTGTAAAGTATGCAGTCACTCATGTTGTTGATAATTTTAGAGTCCAAAGGCATATCTCCTTCTGTCTTATTAATGCACTTCCCAAACTTCCCAGCAAAGAGGTTCACTCCCATGATGCTGAAGATGAGCCAGAAGATGAGGCAGACCAGCAGAACATTCATGATGGAGGGGATGGCTCCCACAAGGGCATTGACCACCACCTTGGGGGAAACAGGAAAGGGAAAACAGAATTAATGTCAGCACTTTTATGGACACTTTATTAACAAGGGTTCATTAACATCTGAACCCTCACATGGTCACAGGTGGATAAGCACTGACGCTGCCTAAGGAGCCAGACCACCCCTAAAGGCTTCAAACATTACTATGTTTTCCTTTTGGTAATCAAAGAAGGAATCTGTTGGCATCCCACCCCAGGGTTGATGCTTTTTCAAGAGGAATCTCTGAATTCAGAAGTCATCTTGACCTCACAAATCTTTCTGGACAGTACACTTCAGTCAAACTATAATAATAATGTGATTAATTGGAAACGGCTGGGGTATGCTACAGTGGCTCAAAATAGAGAAGAAAAGATTTCTGAAATCTTTGAATCCACTCAGGCCTCTGTAGCCAGTGGGTTGTGAACTATAGCTGGGATAAATTTTGCTTAATTAAATAATAACAGATTGAGACATACTGTACCAAGCCAGCTTCCCCTATCTGATCAGTATGCATGATTAAAAGAGCAAAATCATTCTAATTTAACAAAAAAAAAATCTTTTTCTTTCCTGTGTTATGCTGTAAAATTCCTACACATTAACCCAGACAGGGCTGTAAAACCCTGCTTCAAATCATACATTAGGCATCCACTCAGCTCTCCTTCTTCTTCATCTACATTTCTGAAACTGAGACAAGGTGATATTGATCCATAAAAATTAAACTTTATTCAATTGGTGAATTTGATTATGGAAAATATAATCTTTTCTCTTGGGTTAGTGTCCAATTTTCTAACAAGCTAATAAAGTAACATTCACTTCTCCATCATTTTTGCATTGCTGTGGAAGAAAAATACCCGGAGGAGTGAAATGGTTTTCATGCATGTATAGCAGCAGCTTCCTCTACAGCACACAATACAAAATGATGTAGATCTTCCAAAACTCAGATTTATATTTTGTGCATTTATGAATGAAGCTGATTTTCACACAGAAAAAGCAGTTTGACCAATTGTTTTATTTTGTTTTTCTGTATAATCCCATTGCTGATGACTTTTCTTGGTTTTTTTTTTTTTTGCTTGTTTGCTAATTTTATCTTTCAGTTTTGGATGTCCATCAGTTTCTAACCTCATCACTTTTAGACCAAATTTACCGTGTTAACCAAAATGCCAAATAATTTCCAAATCAAGGGCTTGTTTGGATATAGCCTTGGCTCTTGTCAAAGTAGTTTTCATTTGCTTCTCTGCACAACCTTTTTCTTCAGTTTTAACCCATGTCAGCAAAAAAAAAAAAAAGCATTTGTGTTACATGTGCTGCTGAACCCAGGTCCCAGTGACAGGACACAGACATCCAGGCTTCAGCAGTACAAGTGATGGCCATGCCCACATCCTGCTTTTTCCCTTCTGCTGAGTTATGTTTAATAGCCTGTAGATAACAAAACATGACACGAGGCTGGAGCAAATCCTGCAACACCTCTCTGAATGAATTATTAACAGGGGGGTGCTTCTTGCTGCTTCTGCTTTTACACCACTGTGATGCCATTTATTCTGGTGGAAGCATTCTTGTTTTGCACTGAGGCAAGTGAGAGGAAGACCTGGATACATAAATGCAGGTTATTATCATAAATTCATATTAAAAGTTCAGGTGCACATCTTGCCATGGAAAGGGAGGAATTTCTGCTGCACTTTGGAACAGCAACACATATGTCCATGTGTAACAAAAGGTTTCATACTTGTTGGTTTCCACCAATGCCTTTACAGGTGAAACCACCTTCCAGGTGACTTCTTTAGGAACAGCCTAGAAACTGAGCCACCCTCTGCCCTAACTCAGAGTGGTGCAATCTATAACCTGTGTTTGGTCCCCAGCTATCCTGATCTCACAGGCCACCTCCTCAACCAAAGCTGTTTCAGAATTTTAATCCAGAAATAGACTTGCATGATGAGTTAATCCTCTCTTTGCTCTGATAGAGCCCATCAGACTTCAGACCCAGACTATAACTCCCAGTGAAGCTCAGGCACAGCTTTTGCAAAGACGTCTAATTTACAGTGTCATGATGTCAAATAGTGGAGGAAAAAATGTATTATTAGATAATCTGTTCCTGCTGCCCTTTGTCCTCAGTTTTAGAAACAGTTGCTGCATTTTTGGGTGGAATTTGTTGAACTTAAGGCATCTGCTCTTAGATGTCTTCTCCTATCATTCCCATCTTCACTGGGGGGGAGTTACCACTGCACGTTACTCTGGGTAATTAAAAAATCAGAGCTTCTTTGTAGCTATAATTTTTTTTTTTTTCAGATTTTTAATCACACTCATCATTCTCTGCAGAGACTTTCCCATTTTTAATTCCCCCTTTCCAGCACTTTCATGGAATTCCAGTGTTGAAGCACTGCACTGTCCCTCTGTTTCCTGGGTTATTTCCCTGCATATTCAGAGATTCTAACAGTCACCTCATTTGTCAGACTGGCCCCAAAGCTTGTGTCCTGTTGAAAAGTTATCCTGATCCCTGTGTCCTTCTCAGCTGCTGTTTTCTAAGAAATATCCCCCAGAGTGACCTACATTCCTCCTCCTGAGGTAGTCAATGTATGTGGGTTTATTAAAATCTGTGTTGTACAACAGATCTATTTTTCATTGTGATCCAGATCAGCCAGCATAATTCCCTATCTGTAATTTGACTTACACTGATTTTGAGTGCTGTCAGCAAAGATTTTATATTTTCTTCCAGATGCTGTAAAAGTGAAGATTAAAGATAGGTCTCATTCTGAACAATACCTCACCCTGAGATACTCATCACCAAATTTACAGCATGGTCACTGCTTACAATTACTTTTTGACATCCTTCACCTATTTTAAAATGTGTTTACTTATCTTGGTACAAAGCTCGTGTTTTCATCACAATATCCATGGTATCAGATTCCTCTCTGAAATCCAAGGATTCTGTATCAGCACAGTTACTGTCATCAGCATAATTTGTAATCAAATCAGAGGCCCATATCAATTTTACAAGAACTATTCCCATGAAATCATGCTAACTAGCATTAATTATGCTGTTTCTTTCCTGCATGCATCTTGTAGCAGTCTCACCATGACTTCGCCCAGCATCATTTTCACATTAAATGGTCTCTCATCATCCCCCTCATCCTTCTAAAATACTGTAAATATATCCTTCTAAAATAACCTCCCTTGCAGGGAAATGCCACCTCTGAAATAATTCCCTGATGGACAACAAATGAGGAGACATGAGAGATGTCATTATCTGGAAGATCTAAGGTACTTTATTCTGGGCTCATGAGTGTAGAGCCTCTGGGTCTACAGTCCTGTCAGGTGGGATCTTTCTGGGGTCTTTCTCTGAGGATTGAGGGGCAGGATGGCACCAGTTCATCCTTATTTTGCAGGTCTGATGGCAACAGGTTCTCTTGTCCACCCCAGTGCTACTCTGTACCTTTGTCTCAGGGAAAGTTGCTTCCAAAATTTAGACACAACAGCAATGAAATAAGTCTCTCACTGCAGTAAATGAGAACTTTCTTGCTCCTGTTCTAGCCCTGCAGAGATGTTTCAGTTATTCAAGAAAGAGGCATTATAATAGAACAAACTATTATTATTTTCTCACTGTCAGTGTTTGCTTCTCAAACATTATCATTATTTAATCCATCACTGCACTGGCAATTTTCCTGTGCATTTTGGAGCATATGAACTCCTAATAATGAAAGGTCTAACTGTCCCTAGTCTTGTTAAGTGTGGTTAGACAAACTAAAACTAAAATGATTTGCTTTTCCAATAGCACGTATTCTCAATTATATTTTATCATGGTTTACAAGCTAATTCACCACCTCTGATAGCTCAGAATGACTGAATATATTTCAGCTGCAGCTGTACAGGAAAGAAAAGGGGATATTGAGTCAGGGACTGAGGGGCCTGTAGGAATGAGCATGCAGGGAAGGAAATTTGCTGGGCTGATCCATGTTAAGATCTTCATCAAGCCAGCCTGTTTCTATTCTCAGAGAAAAATGAGAAGTTTTTCATGTTACTTTTTCTTTATTCTGATAATGCTTTTCTGATGTTTTTGGCTCATTTCCCCACTGCTATTCAGGTTTGAATCCAATTTAGTTAAACTGATGTGAAATCATGAGTAAACAACTGTATGTCAGTTTAGAACACACTGAGTTTTGCTTGGGCTTGTAAATCCACCAGTAAAAGCTAAGCCTTCATAAGCCAAGTCTGAACTGATTTGAGAGAATCTCAAATCACTCTGCTATTTAAGCTACTGCTTTTGCTAATGCTGAATGCTGAAATACTCCATCTGTGAATGTTTAATAAAGACTTAGATTGAAGTCATCAAATGACAGGAGTGAGAGCTTTAATTATTGTCAGTAGTGCAACCTCACTTTGTGTCTTTGCACTTTGGTTTTGTTTTATTTGGTCAATTACCTGCAAAATATTGCCTGACTGCTGGAAAGATTGTGGTGACCAAAGCAATTTAGGTTTGGGTGCCTGGAAAAACAGAGCCTTTTGAATCTTTTTGCCTTAGTACTAAAACAGAGGTGGTCTACAACAATACTTGCCTCATCTTCATACACTAAAATAATATGATTTAGGTAATCACAAAATCTTTGGAACAAAGCATCATATTGCCAAATCTGGTCATCCACAGAAGAGGAAAAGAATGCATGTATGGTGATATTTCCTGGCTCATCTCAGCTGTTAGGTTCTCCAGCCTTCAGTCTCTTGCTGTGAGAGTATTTCAATGAGAATAATTCATTGCTGGGAGATCAGTGCATGAAGTACACATTTCGTCACTGATGATTTGGACCAAAATTTTGTCTACAGGAAAGCTTTACCTGAACATACATCACAGTGAAATATGTTGTATTTTCCTTGACCTAGCAGAGAGATTTGGGATCATCAATATAATCTGACACAGAATTTTGCCACAGATTTGCTTTACCTTGCTATGCAATCTGCAAGGTTAGCAGTAACCTCAGCTCATACAGAACACAGCTGTCACCACCTGCAAGTCATGCATGGTGTGAGGAATTAAATAAAGTGCTTATCTAAACAAGAATTGATTCTTGTTAGCAGGTAGGCTTAACAAATAAGCAGCTATGCTGTGGGAATATAGCCACAGTGGCAAAGGAATGCAGAAAAGAAAGAGGTGGATGCACAGGATGGAGCAATAAGTACAAGCTGCATGATTTTAATGTTAATCCAAACATTCCTCATTAAAACAGCAATCTGTTCAAAGGGAAAAAAATCATTCATTCATTTGCTTTCCCTATCTTTAGCATTTCTAATTTTTGCTTTAATTATTAGTGAAAACGTCCTTAAGAACTTTCTAATCACTCTCATTTTAATGCATGTCAAAACAGGGAGCAAACTTTAGCTTGGTTGCTCCCCTGATACACCTTATGATTGAGAAGGTGTTGATAGCCAGATGCTTCCTCATCAAAAAAAAAAAAAAAAAGGCTTTTTTTAAGGTGCAGTGTGACAAGTTAGGATTAGTTTATCACTAAATCCACCCGAGGATAAAGATGTAATGATACAACCAAGACCCAGGAGAGATTTCTGTGTTGCTGTGATAATGAACTGCCATTCATTCCCTTTGGCTGACACAACCACGTGCAGCAGTGCCCTGTTACACTCTGATCCACACAGAGCTGGGCTTTGGTGGATGTTTGTGTCCTCTTACCCTCATCCCCTCGAACCGTGACAGGGCTCTCAGTGGCCGCAGGGCACGGAGGGTCCGGAGGGATTTGATGGGACCCATCTCAGAGTATCCAAGAGTGCTGGCAACCAGGCTGATTAAAGAGACCTGGATGGAGACACAAAAAATTCAACCTATTAGAACACTCCTGCTATTTTCCTTCTCTTCTGGCTTTCCTCCCTGGAAAGAAAAACAGCTGGTTAAGTGGAACAGTGGGGAAAAAAAAAGTCTTAAATGGGAGCCATTACATTGGATCCATAGAGAAGTAAGGATGATCCTTCACAAAGGGGATGAAAAAAAGATCACCATAACACACCCACCACTCTGTGCTGTTTTCTGTGCACTCCCTGAGGTGTGTGTAAGTTCCACTACCCAAAATATGAGTCAGGTAAGTGTTACAATTTAGAGCTTTTTGGAAGAAACCCTTTTCAGCAAAGATAAAGGATTTTGCTAGTTACATTTAATCACTAGTCTTCAACTAAGTGATCAGAAGCAAGTCTTCCACATTGCTGGCAGACATGGCTACACCACAGACCTTAAAAAAAAATATGTGTATGGCACTTCCACTCTGCTTTTATTCACTTTTTCTGGTTTCTGCACAGTCTCTAGAGGAGATGGAAATTTGAGAAGTGCTCAGTGTTGAGGTTCACACCTTTCAAAGACTATTTCTTTGAAAGGAACCTCCTGAATCTGGAAACAGCATGGAGGGGTTCCTATGCTCTTCATGTTCTCAGAGCTTTTACAGTGCCCTAGTTGGTCAGAAATGTGGTGGTATCAGGCACAGGACTGGATTCTGAATGAACTGAGTGGCAATGGAGATTATGAACATATGGAGCAATAGGGTTCTGCATGCTCAAATCAGTGTTCACAGCCTGAAATCCTACTGAGCAAAGAGTGAAAACAAACAGCTCTCCAACACTGTAGGTATTATGCCAATTTGCATATATTAAAAAAACCCAAAACAACAAAAATACTCAACCAGAATCGATCACCATGTATTATAAAATACTACCTTTTTTAGAAGGAAAAACCTGTGTATATTGCTTATCATAGCTCCTTTTCTTCCTTTTAAATTTTTTTTTTTCTTACCATTCTCACAGCCCCAGTTATCAGAGTATTGGATGTCTCATACTCACCAATGGGAGTGTGCAAAGCTCATCTGTGAACAGTGGGTGCTGTTGCCATTTTCAAGATAGCAGCTAAGCTTAAAAGCAGGGACTCCTCTACATTATAAAAAATAGGTGCTAAGAAACTCCAGCACCTCCTTAAACACTGACAGCTCTGGAGGGAAACTTTCCTTTTAATTTTAGGATGGGATGATTTTTACTGTGAAGCCCATTGCTGGCTGACCAGCTCAGCATCACCCATGGGATAAATCAGGGCAAGACCAGCCTGGTCCCTAAGTCCCAAGACAGCGTCCCTGAGCAGCCTTTCTCCTGAATATGCATTTATTTACATATCAGTGCTGTCAGCACAGCTAAGCACTTTGTAAAACCTGCTCAATTTGTTAAATTATTTCCCTGCTGATGGCTTTATTGTGTCACATGGGTCACCAAGGGCAGGAGGTCTCAGGGAAACCAAGCCTCAGCTGGGGTTTCTGCCAGGGTAAGTCAGCCCTGCTCCTGCAGGTGACCAAGTGGCACAGAGGATGGCTGTCACCCTGTAATGTGTCACTCTTTAACAAGGTGTGACACAGGCTCACCTCCTGTTACAGACCCAGCACCTGGGGCAGAACAAAGGGCTTGATAAACACTTCTGCCTTTTGGTGCTGAGTGCTCTGTAAGAACCTCACAGTAGACAGCAGACGGGGTTCCAGGTCTGATGTCTTGGGCCTCACAGACACTGAAGGGGGTAAAAATCACCAGCAAAGCCTTTGCTTCCATCTCTAGGAAAGCAGATCTGAACCTTGAGCATGATGCCTAAGTCATTTGAGCTAAGTCATAAGCAATGCCATAGGTTTGACATGCTCCTTTCACCTGGAGGAGTGATGGGATTTCAATCCTGCTCACCTGATGCTCACAGTTAAAGAAAAAGTAATCTAGGTTTAACTGAAAAACCATCTTCAGCTCACCAACACACCCATTTTCTGCCTTCCTGTTTCTCACCAACCTGGTTTACATACTGTACTCTGGAGCTGCATCAACACTGAGTTCAAATCCTCCTTTTACTCACTTTTCCCACTAATTTAATGTTGCCTAAATAATGGTGAAGGGCTGAGGATTTGTCTAACAGCAGTAAGCAAATGTGCACCATAGTTATATACTAATACCATTCAATTAAGTCATCTTAAAAGCCTAAAAAGTAACTGGCATTAAGGAGAAATCATGATAGGAGCAGCACTGTGCCACATATTTCTGTCTTTGGTGGAAAGTTTAGTGCTGAAAATTGCCTCAACCTCACAAAGCCTTGGAGGTTTCTATCCAGAGAGGCTGAAGGTATGAGAAGAGCAGCTCAGTGCTTGTATGCTCAGAGATAGAAACAAAGATCCATACACTCACATACCAAGGGAAGCTCACTAATTTGTAAAATTGATCTGTAAAATGAATGTAGATATTTAAATGAAAATTAATCAAATACAGGGTACCCAACGCCCTTTGCTAGTTTCACCCATAATGACTGAAAGTGAGATCTTACAAAGGATATCAAACTGCTTTGGTTGGAGCACCTGCACAATTCCTCCCTCATCCTGGATTTGTGTCCCAAAACTACCCTTTATCCCAAGGCAGAAAGTTTTTGGTTCAAATCCTGCAAGACCAGACTTGGATTTGAGTGGGTTCTCATTTCCTTTTGAGTGGACCTGAGTGAATTCCCATTTTCTTTTGAGAGCCACAAATGTCACCCTGAAACACATCACAGGTGGTGTTGCCCTCCTGACACAGATTTACACAGCATTAGATATCTCTGCAGAGGATTAGGTAATGAAGCTGTGTGATATTTGGCAATGATTTACAAGGCTGGAGTCAGAACAGAGTTTGAGACAACTTCTTTAAATGCTTGGATGTTGGTTTTGAAGGTATCCCTGTCAAATTTTATTTATAGGAGAATTACTAACACAGGGACTTGGCCATTTGGACTTGATTAAAAGTGACCCAGAAGGTTATTTTTAGGAAAAAAAAATCAAGCAGTTTTCAAAATTGGTGCTGACCGCCCCACATAATCACAGCAAAAGGTGAAGTCAGCTATTTCTGGTATTTTTTTTTTTTTACTGTAGCAAGGCTATGCAGCCCAGAGCTGCTCTAAAGTTCTGCTTTGTGCTATGCTCAGAATCAAAAATGTGCTGGCACCCAGAAAACACCCTAGGGTCAATGTAACCTCCAGATTCAGAAGAAGTCACACGCACATTTCTAATCTTTTCAGTGCCTGTTTGCAAATAGTTTTGTAGGTTTTTTGTAAAAACCTACCCCCGAAGCAGCATTGTAATGTGGTGGAGACAAAGTGAATCCTAAGGATTCACTATTGCCTGGAACCATTTCCCATAAAACACCCAATTTGCTGCTGACCTTGAGCTTTCACCTCAATTTCACCTTTTTCACAGCAGGTTACAGGTAAGCTGTGGGATCCCCCATCCTCCTGTGAACTTTTCTTGAGCCAAGCAGATTTATCACAGCTCCCATTTCTCTCCAGCATTTCCCTTGGAGGTCTTTCCAGGGCTTGCTAGACCTGACTAAGAAGCTTTCACAGCTTTCCATTTAACTTAATCAGGGAAAAATTTCCCTATGTTGGTTCTAGACTGTTCCTTATCCCCTTGACTTGCTGCTCATTTGGTGTCCCTGAAGTCTCCAGCACAATGCTGTCACTGGAATTTTCTGCCTAACCTGAAGTCCAGTGCACAACCTGGCCAGCAGTGAGGGTTTCTAAGTGGGGAGAAATCCTCATAAATCAGAGTTTGCAATCCTGCTTCCACAGACTTTGGCCTGTGACACACAGGTCTCACTAATCTCATGGACTAGGATGTCATTCAATTCATTTCCTACATCAACTCTTCCCTTTTGCCTTCCCTGGATCATCTCAGCACAGCCAAGAGCTCAGCCTCAGTGCTGTTAGACACTTCCCAAAATTTATTCCAACCCAAAATAGTGAAAATCCTGAAAGAGTCAGCATTTACTGCCCAGCTCAATGGCAGAGTTTCCCAGCAAAGCTCAGACTTGTAAATCCTACCTGGACAATTTATCTTCTCGCTATCATAGACAGGCAGAGAGTATGGAGCTGTCTTTGATCCTGAAATTCAGGGAAGATTTTTGCCCCTGTTCCCAACTTTCTTTGCCAAGAGATAATTTTATCTTTGTATAATAGGAATATTGTGTCAAGAAATACAGACCTGTATTTCTATAGCCCCACATATTTCTACATCCCCACATATATCTACACAAAAGTTTATCTGTATAAATTTTACAGTAATTTACATGACAGATGCCTGGAGCTGGGTGAAGGGAGAGATAAATGAACCCCCACAGCTTTCATGGTTGCCATTTTCAGTCTCATGATCAAGGGAAAAATGAGAGCTTTTAATTCTGGTGCTCTGGGCACTAGAAATACCAGCCAAGGAGGTTGAACAACTCCGTGGTTGGTGTTTTGAGCTTGGGTCTGGAATGTCCCACTGTATGACATTCATATGTGTTTCCAGGGCAAAATCAAGAAGAATCAATGAATTTAGAGAGCTAGAACACAGGGAAGGATCTCTGATGAAAGCTTAGCCTCACTGATAGCTGTATAAATTACATAAATACATACATAATGTAACTCTAATGAGAGTAATTTCTGAATGCCTTAATAATTTTGACAATCCACTTCAAAGTCTTGTCCAGGAAACAGAACATTTTTTCAGTAATTTCCAATTTCTTGTCACAATTTCACTATTTTGCAGAACTTCTGTCATTCTTAAGAAATATGACTTGTTTGTGTGTCCAGGTGGCAACTGGAGTAGTGTTAAATTCCCAGTGTGCTCATGCTGGTTTCATAATCATTCACCGGATACAGCAGCATTTTCTGACTATTTAAATTATTCACCATGAACCTACAGAGATAAAATTCTACAATAATGTTATGTGTCTTCATTATCTGACAGTGACCTAAGCAATCAGTGCTGTAAACACATGTAAACCCAGTAAAGCCACCAGAACAGAATTTTAAGGTGGCAGAAAAACAATTACAAAGTAGGGAGTGTGATAATGCAGCACAAGGAGGGAAAAAAGCCTTTAATTAGAAGATCATAGAGGGTTTTTCCCCCAAGGATTGATTGCATTTGGAACAGCAGTGGCTTCCTCCCTACATGAACACATTTTAATATCATATTAGCAGACTCCCAGCCCACGGGGGGTTACAGGGGTCAAGGGCACAGAGTTTGGGAGCAGTGTTCCACCCAGGGCTGGTGGAAGTTCTACAGCAAAGGAGAAACTGGAATAAACTGTTTGAGCTGGAATAAAGGCTGATCCTCTCTATTTATTTTTCTCTTTTTTTTTTTCATTCCTAAAAGCACATGAGTTCAGATAACCTGGGAGCATCCACTGGACCAGGCTGGAAGCAGAGAGACCTGAGCAGCACCATTCCAAGGCAGGCACTGCCCAGCACAGATTGCATGTTTTAATTAACCCCTGACCACCACTGAGGTGAATTTATAGCAGAGCCCTGAAAACAAGGAATTCTGCCTAAACAACAGCAAAAATCATCCTTGGATAACAACATAAATCCTAAAACCAGCCAGAAACTCCACTAAATTCCTGCTGCTGCACACATCTGAGACCCTGTGAGTCTCTGTCTCAGGGAGAGGGGAGACCTCCTTCCTGGTATGGGCAACAGCATATGCTTTATGCAGCCAGGGATTTCATCAAATTAACCTGCTTGCTCAAATTAGAGGGGAGGGAACAGCAGGAAAAAGAAATAAAAAAAAGACATCTGAATGGAAGCACGGCAGCTGAGCTGAAAGCTCTGGCCACTTATTTAAATAAGCAGTTCCAGCTAATGCAAGCCCCTGGTGCTTTCAAATAGCTTTTTGTGTGCCCCAGAAACACCTGTCTCTCCCTCTCTAATTGTGCCTTTAAGAAAAAATAAAAATAGAATAAATAGTGCATGGATTGCTGTGGGTGCCTCTTTTCAATCCAGCCTGGCCTCTCCTGTCTTTTTCTGCCAAGGATAAGATCACTCAAAGACCTCTTCACTGTCCAGCATCTTTCAGAGACATGCTTGAAGTTACAAATTTCTCCCCTTGATATGAAAAGAAACAAAATTCAGTCTTTACCCCAGATACAAGCTGGAGAACCTACAGGGAAACAGGACTTTGCAAATAAACTGAAATACATGGGCCTTCTTTTGGCTCTCTGAACTATAGTTGTAAAAAAGGAGCTTGTAATGAGGCTGGTATTCCTTTCAGCACCCACCCTTTCTGAGCAGACTTTTATTGTCATTTTATTTTTTTAAATATCCCTTTGCCCTTTTATTCTGACACTGCATTTTCTGCCATACAGATGCCAAACTGTATGATTGCACCTGCCAATCCAGAAATTGCACATTATGAAAGAAAGGCATAAAGTTAAAGGAAAGTCTTAAAAATAGGACACTAGAGAGACACTAAGGTGACCTAAATTCCCATCTCTGCTCCCTGTTTCCTTGAATCACAGCCCTCATGTTCAGGTAAAGACTAAAAACTCCTTAAGGCTGCTCTGGGGTTGGTCCATGGCCTGGAGGTGAAAATGTGTCTGGAAATGAGCTATCAAAGGGCTTCCCTCACTGCAGCAGTTCATTACTGCTCGTGGAGTGCTCTCATGTATTATAGCATGATGGGCTACACGAGTGCCTAGATAATTATAAACAAAAATTATCTCCTGGAAAGCCCGGTGCTACTTCCTATTACTCAGGTTTAAAAACTCATTTACCTCATCCACTTGTTTTTTTTCTTTTTTTTTTTTGTTTGTTTGTTTCTCCAGGACTTTTCCACCTTTTAAAATTTTTTTTTCTCCTCCATCTACTACTCAAATTAAGGCTATAAAATACTGTTGATATTCCATGCTCTCAGCTTGTCTCCTCATGTCCAAGCTTTTCAAGGCAATGTTTCCTTTTCAGAGGGCAGCCTTGTTGCAAACAGCATGTGTCACTCTTGTTGGGTTAAATGCTTTTAAATAAATCATTCCTGCATCCTAATTGCTTCCTGGCGGTTTCCAGAAGAACCTCTTTATGTCTTGCTGTTCTCTTAATCTGTCACCTCCCCTACACCTGCTCAGGCTTTTCTAACAGCTCCAGTCAATTCCCAGGGCAGATGGCTGAGAATCAAGAATTAAACCTCAGCTAATTTCCGAGGGCGAGTCGGCTGTGAGCTTTCATCCAGGGAGGCAGCAAACTGACTTATTGATCTGCCGTTTTCTCCCCCATCACCATTTACAAATAGATTTTCAGCTTGTCTCAATTCACCTTTTTACTGCAAACAGGCACCTTTGCCACACCTTGACATCCAGTTTATTAGCACTGGGTAGGGATCACGGAATGACAGGATCTGCTGAGTTGGAAGGGACGCATAAATATCGTGGAGTCCAACTCCTGCCCTGCACAGAACCCCCAAAAAGCCACACCTTGTGCCTGACAGCATTGTCTAAACTCTGTCAGGATTGGTGCTGTGACCACTCCCCTAGGCAGCCTGCTAGGGATTCCTATGAATTTTGGGGATCACATGATGTAACTTGATCAGACAAAGCTTGGCCAAGTCCCAAGGGTTCTCTCTGCAGTGGCTGTGCAGGTGCAGATGCCCTGAAAAGTCTGGTGTTCCTGTCATGATTTAGAGCAAAACAATTTCTTCATCATCAGCTGTGTTCTGCTTCTCATCCAGATGTTGTGTGAAGACAGCCTGAATTAAGGGCAGCTGTAGAGGAAAGACTTTCTCCTCTAAAAAACAAAATCTCCAAAGCCACTTCATGTTCCATCCCGGGGAGCCTTCCTGATGCTGAATGCTGCAGTCAGGAGTGGACTTGGTTATTATTTATTATGTGAAGAGAGTGTTACCATGCCAGGGATGGACACAGTGATTCCTGAGAGAATCAGCCCCACAGGATCTGCTGCATTTCCATCCCAGCTGGTGAGAGTCGAGGTGCTCAGGTAAAGGCAAGTTTCTTTCTGGACAGGATTAGGGTCAACCCTACTTAGATGACACAGTGAAAACAACAACAAAAGCAAACCAAAAAACCCCAACAGAAGCCCCAAACCAAAGAAAAAAACCTAAAGAAAAGCAAAACCCCAAAACAAACAAACCAAACCAGCAAGCAAGTAAACAAAAAAAAAGAAAAAAAAAACAAAAAAAAACCCCAAAAACCAAAACAAAAGAAAAAGAAAAAAAGAAAAAAAAGAGAAAAATCTGTTTCTGTTGCCTCCTCAAAGTGCTGGATTTGCCTGTTTCCCTAAAACATTTATTTAATCAGATAATCCAAATGAATACATAAAAAATACCAAATTGTTAAATTGTTGTGGGAAACAGGAAAGTCTTATCTTGAAAATCAGCTCAATTTAATTGGGTTCTTGAACCTGATTGATCCTGAAGTGTATTGAATATGTCCATGTTGTATTAAATATGCCAGAATGGAGAGGGACTCTGAAGAATTGGAGGATCTCTGACTTCTGCCAGGAAGGATAATGGTACAAGTAGGAGTACATACCAAAAGTAGGAATGTTAATCTTAATTTACCTTAGCACAAACATCCCAAAGTGAAGGTGGGGGATCTGCACAAAGTCTCTACACCACCAAGTCACAGCTTTCAAGTTTCATCCCAATTCCTCTCATCTCTCCCTCACTAATAAAGAATCCCTGTCCCTCTGCAGGCTGCTTTTATCTCTTTATTTCTTCCTTTTCTCTCCTTCTCAGGAGGAGCCCCTTGAGCTGCTCCTGACCATCCTGGATGGTGGAAAGATGTTTTTTTGGTCTGCAAGTTGGGGTTTCAAAGGTGCTGATCACCAAGAACAGGAACTGTGGGACAATCCCTCGTCCTCCTCTGTCCCTGAAGAGTTTGTGAGACTCTGGACTGTTAAATGCAGCCAATGTGTCTCTCCCAGCTCAGCTCTTCCATGCAAAAGAGAACATTTCTGTGCATGGAATTTGGCAGCTCTACTCCCAGTGATGGAAAGAGCCAAGCAAGCTGCATGCAAGAACTCCAGGATTTTATTAATTATTTTCATTTTAAGCATAATCTTCCAAAAAAAAAAAGGATACTGAAAAGCCCTCCATCTTTAAATAACTTTGAGAAATAAAAATGTTTGATAAATCTAGCTCAGCGAAATCTGAGTGGCGATGGGTTTTTTTACAGCACTTTTGAGAGCTGAAAATCTGCTTCAGTAATTGAATTTCTTCAGCATTTGCAGTAATTATTCATCTCCCAACCACTTTGCAAGGTGCAGGCAGATGGTGAACTAGGCTTACTGTGGACTTTTCTCCTCACCTCTGTTTTCCACCCCTTTTCCTGCAGCTGCATCGTATTTTGTTCTGTGCTGTGCTTTGTCTGAAACTCAGCTTATGTTTCCTCTTGGCAAAGCTTGGGTTCTTCCCTTTTAGCATCCATGTGCTAATGAACATGAAGTGCAAACCAAGATAAGACCAGACATTTGGATGTTTTTGCATGTGCTGTGTTGAGATAAAGTGTGGGGTGGCAGAAGGGAGATTTACAGCCCTGGCTGACCTGCTAACACACATCAAAACCACCTATCTGTGTAGATTTTTCTTTTCATTTATCCTGAATTAGCCAATAAGTACTAAAAGAGCTTTTTTTTTTTTCCTTTTTTTTTTTCTTTTTCATTTTTATTTTTCTCTTCCAAACCAGGCTCCCTGGCTTCTGGAGAGGGAATCTCACTCCTATAGGCCATCTGGGAGGTTTATGCCATCAGAGAGGCTCAGAAGAATGTGCACTGATACAACTTCAAAAACCCCACATGAGCATTTGCTGTGAGGAACTGGGAAAAGCTAGATAAAAACTGAACTCTGAAGTTATAATACCCTGTTGTACCCATGGATTTCTGACAGCTCACAGAGAACACTAATAAGTTCTCTCTTAAAACGCTGCTCCAAGTGACAAGACATATTATCTTTAATTTGCCTTGACTGTATTCTTGTCATTCTGCTCCTGTGTGCTTTTCTGAACACAAAGTAGACAAAATTCACATGCTCTTTGAGTAATGTCCCAAGAATACAAATTGGATTTCAGTGCTATTTGGGAACGACTCATTACAGCAGATTGTGTAATTACTGGTACAGCAAACAGAAATCACCTTGTTAATCAACAGGGAATACAGATGGAAAAAAACAATTAAAGTAATCATAAGCCATCAATATTTACTTCACACAGCAAGTTTTTAATTGTCACTTAAAGACAATCCGACACAAGGGCATAATTTAATTCAATTCGGTTTTAACTAGGGAGAGAAAGACTGTTTTAAAACGTTCATCTCAGATTCAAGGATTATTAGTTGCTTCTTAGCTTGTCTGACAGTGAAATATTTGAAGCAGAAATCTTAGAGCAAGTGCTTTCCAGGAACTAGCTTTAAAAATATAATGCCTTTTTTTTTTTTTTGTTTTAGTGTTCAGGGAAAGTGATGGTGCATTTAATGCCTGAACATCCATGAGCAGATCTCAAACAAGCAAACAGGAAATTTGGCAGCAAACAGGAAATTTGGAAAGCTGCTCAATGGGGAATACAAATTTCTAGTTACCAGTTGAGAAGCTCCAGGCAAACACCAGAAACATGCTGTGTTAGAACCTCACAATAGTTATTGAAGAGAGTGAAAAACACATATAATTTCATTTCCATAAAAGCATCTACAAAATCTTGCCTAGTGGATTTGTTGAATAACTTTTTTGAGATGCCTGGCCTTCAAATCCATTGCTGAGGCGTGCTTGAGCTATTTTTCAGACAGACCTACTACCCAAAACTCTTGTGAGCCCCTCCCTCCGTGGCAGGGGAGATGGAAAAGGGATGGAAAGAACAATCTTCATCTCTGGTGACCCAGCTGGAGAGAAACTAGTGGGGCATCAGGGCAAAAATTGAGAATTAGAGATGCTCTCCCCTCCCTGCTGCAGGATACAGTGCAAGGACCACCCACTGCTGGAGACGGCTGGAGGGGAAGGAGGCTGCCAGCATCCCTAACAAAGCAATTGTTTAAGAAAATAACTTTCTCTTCTGTGAAGACCTGAAAGACAGGGTAATCTTAGAAAGAATTGGTGGAGAAAGCCTCATCTCCCCTCATCTCTGAGATCAGAACGCGACAATCAGGCTGGGTTTTTGAAAGCCTGGATTGGGACTAATTTGGTGAATTAAATTGAACACAAAAGCTGCAATGGAGATGATGGATTTGTGATAATGGACTTTTGTGGAGTGATGACATTAGTCCAGGTTTAAGAGGATTTCTCTGTGAATGCCACAGGCAATGAAACTTGGCTATGACTTTTTTCCCTGAGCGTTCTTACTAACGAGTTGGGAGTTCACACCTCTTTTCCATGAGCTTCCTGTGACAGCTTCTCTGAGGTTCCAACCTCTCACCTCTGCCTTCAGTGCATGAGCAGCTAGTGAAGAAGCTGTTGACTGCAACACCTCCTGACTCTGAATGATGCTAAGCCCCAGACTGATGTCTTTCCCAAACTGCCCATGCAATGGAATAATCCATCCGCTGTCAGCGGAGACTGGGACATAGCTCAGAATTAATTGGCTGAAGCTCAAGCTAGATAAGCTCAAGATAATATTTATAGGTCAGGGGAAACAATTGAAAGGAACATCAAGCATGACACCAGCATGCACAGCTGGTGGAGTCTCTCTGCTCTTTGTTTCAAAGCCCAGCTCTGTCTGCTTTTGCAGGACAGGCCTGGTGGAGAGCAGTTCCCAAAAACATTCACTTTGGGTGCCACTCGCCTCCAGCCCTGGCCAAGTTCAGACTCCTTGCTTAATCTGCTTTGTCCAAAGAGGTTTTGATTGCATGGACACTAGGAAAATATCTGTTCTTTGTGGAACTATTCACTCATGCATCCTAGGAAAGAGGATTGTGCATAAATGTCATTCCTGATGGTGATACTGGTGTCTGTCTGCACGTCTATCTGTCTGCACAGATACTCTACCATCTGCCTTTCCCTCATGTGAAAAGAGCTGTGGATTGAGGGCTCACCACTGCAGTTCATGAGCACAGAGAGCAGATATTTGCAGTGTAGAAGTGTTTTACTTTTAGTACACTTCTTTTTCACAGGGTAACTTGTATGGATGTACATTGATGTTGATTGTCCAGTATGTCCAACTTCCAGCAGACATCTAAGGCATCTTTCCCCGGTGCCCTGAGCTGAAATGAGCTGGCATTTTGTGGTTTGATTAACCCTTTCTCTTTCCTCCCAAAGAAATCGGTAGCAGAGCTGTTGATATGTCATTATTGTATTGCAATGCATGTGAAAGCACTCTGCTACACTAGCACACTTCTTTGAGAAGCCCATTACCAGATATCATGCTTTAGGAATTCTACATCCAGCAAAAATAGCTCAGTTTGTGGGTTATTCTGGTTTTGATGCTTAGGCATTGCAAAACAGAATTTTCTTTAGTAGTCCACAACTGTCAGATGCAGACTCTGCTGTTCCACTGGCCCAAATCAGTGACAAAGATCTTTCACAAGGCAGGATATATATTAAAAAAAAAATTCAGCAGCAATATGCTTATAACCCCTCTGGGCTCAAATCCTACTTAGAAATAGTGAATACTTGCAAATTTTGAGCTGGTTTTATGAATTATTCAAAACAGAAAATAGATTCAGAGTTGCATTTGTACAATGAGAAAACACAGATGAGAGATGGTTTCACATGTCCAATAAAAAATCGACCACTGCAGCTTGAATTTTGAATACTGATACCAAACCACTAATGAATAATTTGCAGATCAGGAATTTTTAAGTGAATAATTTTAAACAAATAAATTTGAGAAAATCAGACAAGTGGTTCATCTGCTTCTTTTGGAGCAGCTAATTCACCCATTCACTGCCTTCTGCAGCTCAGTTGCAGTGATTTGGTTCTCAAAGCACCAAAAAGAAAATGTAAATTGAAATAAAAAGTGTGCTGGAAAAATTATAGGATATTACTGCGCCAATTCAGAGTGGCAGGGTTAGCAATAGAGTAGTAGAAAAGCATCTGTTAAACCTGCTAAAAATATAGCACCAGGTTCTCATAATCTGCACTGGGAAAATATTTTTAAGAAAAGAATAGTGCAGGGGGAAAGGACTTTTTCACTGAGAACTTAAAGAACAAGTGATGGCCTAGAGTCAACCAATAACTGAAAAAACTCAAGGGTGGAGAAACTTTTTGGTTGGACTGGGAGCTTGCAAAATGAACATTTAAATGTGGGTGGAACATTTAAATGTGGGTTGAGAATATAAAACATTCTGGGTCACTAAGAAGGCTCTGGAGTTTATTTTCTGGGAAAAGTGGAGTCCCAGAGCTGGTGTCCCCCGTGTTTTATGCCATAGGATGTGTGACAGGAGACAGCACAGCCTCTTTCCCAGGCCATCTGTGGCTGCTTCTCCAATCTGGCATTATAAACTCCACCATTAAAAGGCAAACATGACCCTAATTTACATTTGGACTTTGTGTTCTTGTCTGGCTCCTGTTCCAAGGGGGGTTTGCACATGGAGGACAGAATTTAGCTTAGTTTGTGGGTTACTCTCTTTGGTGTTAATGAGATGTTATTCTACAGGTGTGTAACTAATTCCAAACTACAACACAGCTCCAAATTGCCTCAGTGAATTGATCCCGCACAGGGTTGCTCCCATAAGGAGGACCTCTACTTATGGTTGTGCCAATATTCATCCCTCATCCAGCCCTTCTAGTCTTCAGAAGCTCACTGAAACAGTAACTTGAACAACAAATTCCTGGAAGCCCATCCAGTACTTCAGGTGAGTCCTATTAATCCCATTTTGGAGATGGAGAAACAAGAAAAGAAAATCTATGTCACTTAAATCACAGTAAGAACTGTTTTCAGAGCTGGGCTATAACTTAGGAACAGGTAGATTGCAATTTTGTGGTTAAATAATTAAACCAAACCTTCCTCTTCTGCTGGAGCTAATCAGAGAAAAATGACTGCCTTCCCTTTAAAAGGTTTCTAAGCATATATGCAAAGAAGAATTTATGACCTACAATTTATGTAAAGAATTTCCTTTTCATAAATCAATTTATTAAAGCTCTGGAGAAACTTCCAAAGGCTCTGATCCAGCAGTGCACTTAAACATGACCATAACTTCAAACAAGCAAATTGTCCCATTGAAGTGCTCTCCTGGGCTGGGGCCAAAGAAAGTGCAGTTCTTCCCTGGAGTTAAGGTTCAGATGTAAAATGGGGAAAAATAATTTCTCTGAAGTTTAATAAATTACATAATCATGGCAAAGCTCTGCCAGCCTCCCACATTAATGCCTCGAGCTAATAAGAAATGGCCTCAGGGAGACTATTGCCTCCTCGTTGATACACTGAGATGAAATGTGAGACTTCATCTGGAGGACGTGGTGCTGCTGACTTTTCCCAGATTTGGCAGATCCCACGTCAATTCAAAGTGAATCTTTGAAGGAGCCAAATCTGGTACTAGCAACACTCCTGGGGCATGAGCTTCCTTTTGTTCAGACTTCTAAGGATTATCCTTCAATCAGTAGAAGTAAACGTGGCGGTTTCAAGGATTTGGAGTATTTTGCAATGTTTTGTAGTAGTGAAGACACTTTTCCAAGAGGACTTTTCACACCTTCTCCTGGAGTCCTGCACTGGTAAATATTTGGGAGCCAGAACTGAACATGCTGTTACACACTGCTGGCAGCCTCACTGAGGAGCCCCGCCAAGGACAGCTCCTCTAATCTGCTGAAAACTGGTGTGCCCAGGCCAGGTGCAGAGCAGGCTGAGGTAGCTGGACCTTGTGCTAGCTGGCAGTGTGGAACGTGGGGCTCCTTACATGTAATTTAATGTGGCAAAAAATGGTACAATTAATCCTTAAAATAAGCTCACCTCTCCACAGCAAAAAAAAGAGATCCTTTAAGCGAGTAATAAACAGATGTACTAGAGTGAAGCTATGAAACGCAAGGTAGTTAATAAATGACACAGTTACGAAAGTTTCTTTTTAGTTGTACTGAGAGGGGGAATTGTGGGAATCTTTAAAATCAGAGGGTTTTGGGAAAGCTGCAAAAGGCAGGCCTCAGAAACAGCAGAACTGCAATTAGAGCTATAAAAGTCATATGAGAAGTAGAAAGTAAGGACAAATAAAACAATGGTCTGTGTATTAATGCTTATTAATGCTTGGCTAGAATAACACCTTAAACTACAGAAAAGTGTATCTAGTGAGATATTAGGAAGTTCTAAGCTTAATAATGGAGCTCTGTGCATTGTATTTTAAGTCTTACAAACAGGTATTGTACCCAAAATAAGCAAGCTGTGTTTTAACTGAAGGTATGTTTGCTTATAGTGTTTGGATAGAACTACTGTCAGTATGCTTTTGCTTTGTGTGATTGGTCAAAAAGCATTTAAAGTAAGTTGTAGCATTGAGTTCTTTGCCGCTTGGGATGTGAGCTGCTGGTATCTTCCCACTGCCATAACCATGTAATGAGGCTGATGCTGGAAAATAAACAGCTCAAGGCACGTTCCTCAGCAGTCCTGCCCCGTTTGTGATTTTGTGCACAGATCCCTGCTGGTGATAAATGAGATGTTAAATGCCGGAGGAAAGGGAGAATTCCTGGTGATGGGAAGGGGATGTGCCTCAGATTAGCAGGGTGACACATCTACGTCACCACGGAGGGCGTTCCTGTTTGCTTTGGGTCCTGGGGATGCACAGTTACCCATCCAAACCTCCTCGGAGCTCTGCCTGGGGCTGATGCTCACAATCAGAGTGACAGCTGTCATTTCACAGATGCAAAGCTGCCAAACTTAAGGGCCCTTTCCCACCCACAGCAAAATCCAACACGAGAAACCTTGTAGTTCCAAAATGATACTCACATCTACAATGAGGAAGTCCAGCCAGCACCAGGCATTGGTGAAATACTTCTTGAAGCCATAAGCCACCCACTTCAGGAGCATCTCCAGGACAAAGATGTAAGTGAATACTTTGTCAGCATATTCCAGCATGGTTTTTATGTTTTTTCGATCTTCAAGGTAAATATCTTCAAAGGCCTGGAAGTACAAAGGATTGGTTAATGACTGCTCCTGAGCCCTGTTAGAAAGCATGGGTGTTGCACTGCAGGTCTATATTTGATAAAATATCACATACAATCTGTGATTTCTGATGTACTTTAACATTACAATTAAAAAGAGTGTTCAGCACAAACAGACTGACTCTGAGCTAAGAGAGATCTGTTCAGCTTTCCCCTACAAAGGACACAGGCTTGGTTATCTCTCTCCAGCCTCTACTGGCTGTACTGGCTGGACAACCTTTCAGTGTAGGAAGAGCTTCTGCACCTTGAATTTGGAATGTGAACCCCTAAGCAGATTGCCACCCCAAAGTGCCCAGATTTATCTTGCCCCATCTCCTGTTACCTCTGCCAATGCTACCCAGGCACCTCAGATGTCCCAGGGCACAGGATGTCTATATTAGGAGACAGAATATGACCCTTGCATTTAGCAAATAGATCTTATTGCTAATGATGACAAATTGGGTTATTAACCTGCCTCTGTTATGGAGTACTGGAGTTCCCTGGTTTCTGTTCAGCCATCACATTTCAGGTGGCTACAGCTCTCTGCCTCAAGAAATGCTCATTATTATTCACTTAGCAGAACAATAATATTTTAAAGGTCAAGGTATCTATCTCCCCATCTCATCTGTCTCTCCAACTAATCTCATGCAGAGCATTATGAAAAGAGTTTCAGTATCTGTATCAAATACGAGCAACTCAATAACCCCTTTAAAATATTTAAGATCTAAGCCAATATGCCTCCCAAAAGAAAGAAAATAAAGATGTCTCATAGTTTAGCCTTCACTTTATAATACAAGTCAAATAAAAGGCAAGATCCTGGTGTCAGGTTTGCCAGTATGCAGCCTGTTTTGGGGTTTCTAAGTCAAATTATGATCTGCTTCCCCAGCTACTTTTGCCACTGCTGTTACACAAGCTGTTCCCAAATCCCTGTAACCTGGATAACCCAAGCTGTGACATATTACTCTCATCCCATCATGTGACCCAGAGCACTTGGCAGCAAGAAACATAATTTGAGAGGGTCTGTGCTAATCATCTGAATTATCTGCATTTACATATTTCCAGATCTGTAGCTACTTTCTGAGAAGCTTCAAAAAGTTAGCAAACACCCAGTGCCTGGAGATACAAGAAGTGTGGTACTTGTCACTCAGGCAGTCACACTGCTCTTTTGCCTGCCAGGGAACAGTAATTAAACTGACAAGAAAGCTTTGGCAGCCCGTGCCAAGGCTTGTCCATTTGTCCCCACACTTTGGGGTGACGTTTTCGCTGCAACCCTGTCTCCTATCTTGCCTTCAAAAATGATATTTCAAGGGTGTGAAAGAGCTGTTGGAGAAAGCCTGAAAACAATGCACAGATTGGAGTTTATCACTTCTCGTAGGGGCTCACTCACTTTGTCAGATGACTTGCTGTACTTTGCAATTACTGCAAAAATAACAACAAACCATTTAAAGTGATTTCCTCCTCTCCCTCCTTTGCTCTCCCTACATTCTACTAACTTGTCCAAAAGTACATTGTGTTTTGTCTACTAAAAGCACACTGTCAGTCAGGGAGCAGCTTATTAAGGGATGAAGAATGTGCTACCTGGACACTTCTGTCCTTCTGGACAAGCTATGAATATTACCCAAATGACAAAATTCTGGTGCTTTGCATTTTTTCACGGTGACAACTGATGAAACCTCTGCCATATAAAATATCAAAAAGGGGTTTTTTTTTCTGCTTTGCTTTGTGTGTTAAAAAAGAGTTAAGAAGGATACCTGCAGTGTTATCCAAAAATACTATTAAAAAGTAGGCTTCTAGTTTGGGTGCTTATGGCTTAAAATCTTAAGAAAGTTTTTTGGATCATCTGCAGTAAGCTAAAGATATATTTTGATGGTTTAACCACATACATATATATATTGGCTTAAAGGTATATATAGCTCTTGTCCCTTAAGAACTTAGGGTGTCCCAGAGATGCAGCCAGATGTGCTCAGTTTTTGGAAGAGAGCAACCCAGAACACCAGGAGAAAAAAATTTGTGTGTTGCCTCCAACATCTCCAGTCCAAATACTGAAGCATGGTGCTTGTATGTGAGAAAATGCAAGATAATTTGCCCTTATACAGAACTGCATTGGCTAAATTGAAAGCTGCAAAAACTAAATGAATGCATGCAATTTAAATTAAATGAGCTTTATATTGCAGTCCTCAGTTATCTAAGGCACTTTTAATTACATATGTAAGGAAGTGTATTCATCTAAAGCATATTATAGCAACTGACATTCCCCCTCTAAAATGTATTCAAAAATTAACATTCTGATGCTCAAGCTGGTGCAAAAACTGTCAGAGTCCATTCATTTCAGCAAAGCTGTAACAATTTTCAGAAGCCTACTATTTACCCAAATTTTTCAGCCTCTTATTTTTCATAATAAAATAAAACCCCCTGGGTGACATTTCAGCCCCTACCTGGTGGACCAGGAGAACAGTCCATTTCTTTCCTTTTTTGCATCAACATTTATGTATTTCTACTTTCCTCTCTCCCTTCAGAGACTTTCTTTGAGCTACATAAACTCAGGATTTCTGTGTTTTTTCCTCTTTTTTTTTTAGGCCACTGATAATTTGTGTTGCTCTTCTCTGGAGGTTCTTCAATTAGCCCATGTCTTTCCCAAAGTGCAGCGCCCAGAGGTGAAGCCAGTGCTCCAGCTGAGGCCTCCTTGATGCCAACTGGAGTGGAAGAACAGGATAATTTATTCAGCCCAGTGGGGTGGTGGGCTTTTGTGCAGGGCTGTGAGGGAGTTTATTCTGTTTGTTGCCTGCTCTCCCTCCAGTTCTTTTTAGGAAATCTGCTCCCTTACAGCCATCCGTCATCACACCTCCCTCTTGGGATTATTCCCAGTGAGGGGAAGCAGGCACCTTTCTAAGATGGTGTTTGCCTTTCTGCTTAAGGCAGATTCACCCACTTGGCTGGAGTCAACCCTGACCTCTGGAAATGCATGGATAACCTGTCCAAACATGGCACTGCCTGTAAATTTAATAAGTGAATGTCGTTCTCTATCACAAAGATGATGAGCACCAGACTAAAGCCTGGAGAACTAACATCTCTGCCCTAGGTCAGGATGAAAACCTGGGTGAAATCCCACCAATTCCAGGGACATTCCTGACATGCAAAAGAGAAATATAAATACACCCGTGTGAAGAGCCCAGGGCTGAAAATACACAGAGGATAATTCCAGAATGCAGGGGGATCTCAGGAGGAGAGGATCCCCTATCAGAGTCCTGGGCAATGACCAACCAGTGTCCATAGGCACATTCACCTGGACAAAAACAAAACCTGTGAAGGGAAGGTACTGAGGGTTAACCTAAGGTATATTCAAAACAGGAATACAGGCACCCACTAGATCCATGAGTAGCACTGATTCAATGCCTTCTGTGTCTTTTATAATTTTAATTAGCTGGTTACAGAGTGTGCTTAAAAAAAAAAAGAGAAGAAAAGATAAAAACAAAGCCACCCCTGGAGCAAAATGCAAACCTCCAGATGGGAACTCTCATGGAGAAGCAGCTATGGGATGTTGAAGCAGCAGTGCTGGCAAACTTCCTCACACACACTTCCTCAAGGATTTTCTTTTCAAAACATGTGCAAGTCAGAATTTTAGTCACAGCAGAAGGAAGTTTCCCACCATATGGTAATGGCAGGTGAAACCAGAAGAGCTGACAACCTGTTTTAGCCCCAGACAAAATGCTTTGTTTTGAGAAATGACCACTAAGGGTTTATTAGAGACAGCTAAACTGGAGAACACTGGAGACTCACATCCAATTTTAAACACTTAGGAAATGTTGTCACATTTACCAGGGCTCCACTGCTCAGCAGGATCATGAAGATGATGAATGTTTCAAACCAGTTGTGCTCCACAATTCTGTAGCAGGTCTTTCTCAGCCTCCACCAAATTTTGCCTGGAAATTTTGTGATGTCCACTGAACAGCATGGGAAGAATCGCACACAGACTGTAAGAAATAAAACAAAAACAAATGAATTGTTAAAAAAAAAAGCCTATTTAATTCTTAAAGCTGCAATAAGAAGCTGCTAAGGAATATTTCTTGTAACAATAGACTGCTGCACACTGTCTTTCCTCCCTCTTGTTTCTCACAAAACCTCTCAGCTCTGCCTTCCATTTCCCTCTCTCACTCTTCTATTAAAAAAACATTCAAAATCACTTAAAATGTGTCCCAGGGAGTTCTCCCAATGATTTTTGTGATACAGAATATATTGGCCATGAGTCATCAGTGCCCTAGGTCATTCAAAAAGAGTTAGCTGAGCTCAGGCAGCACTTCTGATCAGGACTAATAACTCTAGGAGGTTATTAGTGATAGCTTCCACAGCCTTTCGAATGGAGGAAGGTTATTTTCTTGCTAGTATAATACCACTGGAATTACTGATTAAAAGTGGCAATCTGATGAAAGAGAGATGATGAGAGGAGGTGCTACAGTGCAGATGGGACCAATGTGCTGAAGAGACTCAGGCAGCAAAAGCAGGAGCAGATTTTGATCTCTTGGACTCTCATTAGCTTAAATAAGGCATTAGAACAATCTTGGAATTATACTGAGGCAGTTAAATCCTCTTTGATGTCACAGAAATTTAGCTATCTGCTCTATAGCAGGATCCCCAATGATGCTTTGTAGCACTTTCTGACCTCAGTGACAAATAGTGTGTGATAGCTAAGTGCTGTGCTGGTAATGGGGCCCACATAAGGATTTCTGATAGGCAAGACCATGGCCATTTGTAGTTTCCTTAGCAACACTCATTTGTTGTAGCAAAAAGATATTGTCATTGGTAACAGACATCCATCTCTCCCACTTCAAAAACACCAAATGCATTGCCTAGTACTGGGCAAGAACTTCAAATGGTGTGAGAGGACCTTGGGAGCCAGGAACTGTCCTGGGCAGTCAGTCTTACATCAGATAATCTGACTCAAATGTCACAGTTGCTGATGAAAATGACCCTCAAAAACTACTTTATTTTCTGAAAGAAAGCTCCTTGCCTACATTTATTCCATGTGTTGTGTAGGAAGAGACTTAACTATGCAGGTTTATTGACTTCATCATGAGAAAAAAAAGCCACAAGCCAACTGCTTCTATAGCTGGGAGGTCACCAAAATGTCTTGAAGCACACAGCCAGTGGTCAGAAGTGACAAGGGAGGATGTCTCACCACGGCAGTGCAATGCAGTGGTTTTGGGAGTAGAAATAATATTTAGGGGAGGCAGCTTGGGGAGGAAAGAAGGCAAATGCCAAGGTTACAGAGAGAGCAGATGCTGCTAATTCAAGGTGGCACAACTGAGGTGCCTGAGCTGCCTGTGATATGGAAGGAGATCAAGTGCAGCTCCTGGGATGTTGGGATTCCCAAGCAGCTGGAATGTGGTGGCACAGGGCTCTGCCAGAAAAAAAGAAAGCTGCTAAGTCTGCTGTGGTATTTTCTGTGAGTTTTTATTATCCCAGATCCCTCCTATGCAGCAGCAGAGCTGTAGGATCCTTCATGGAGGAACTACTCCCAGAACTTTTCCCCTTACATTTCTGAGATTTTGGTTGGGTGTGGGCTCTTAGCTGTGCTAAGTTTTGGTGTGGGACTAAAAGGACAATAAACCACTTATATAAAGAAAATAATAGCATGTAATTACTTGTTCTCTAAGTGCCTGCATCACACAGACCCACAGCATCTCCCAGTTTACCACTGTATTCTGGAACTCAGAGAAATTCTGGGCTCTGTTGAAATACATTAAATTTTTCAAGCTTTTTTAGAAAGGCATAATACTGGGAGAAGATGGAAAAGTAAGAACCAGCTCCCTGTCCCTTTGTAGGTCAGGTACCACTTCAGCAAAGGCAAGAATTATCCTTCTAAGCACTTCAATCCCAAACACTAAAGAATCAAGGCAAGCAATAAAAGGACATCATATTAGTCACTACTTTTTGCTAAAACCAGTACAATGCTCACAGCTGGCAGTGCATGTGGGTTTGGGTGTATTTTAGGAAGTAGGTACACAGAACAAGACTTCACAAAGCAGATTCTCTGCTGAGAGAGGCCCATCAGGAGAATCCCACCCCAACATGACCGAGGGCACTACCAGCTGCATCTCTCAGCAGTGCTGCCAGAAAACTCCTGCACTGCTTCTCACCCCACAGCCCACATGGTCATCACCACCTTTCAGGTGTCTGGCTCACACTCTGTGCTTATAATTCAGGGAGACTGCCCACCTCATTGTCACCCCAGCTTTGAATCAGGAAGATCAAAGCCTTGGGCTGAAATCCCTCACTTATCAAATGAACAGCCCAGTGAGCAGGTTGTTCACTCTGTAAGCGTGGATTTTTTGTGCTAAGCAAAAATCCCCCTTTGTACTGGAAGTAGCCACTGCTTGCATCTATCTCCTTCCCAAAACTAATTTCAAATTGGAAAAAAAAAATCAGATTTTTTTTTCTTACTTAAAACATTTATACAGAAACATTTCACTCTTTTCTCATAAGTGTCTACCTAGATGGCTACTTGGCTTTTTTATCTCTTAGACAAATGCTTAGGCCTAGCCAGTAACAGTCATGTCATGCTCTGCCATGCTCCTACAGAGTATAAATGCTCTGTAAATACTGTTGGAAAAGGTTAGAATCTCCCAGGAAGTGGTTTTCCCCACTGTAAGATAATTGGATGAATCATTCCCTGGAGGAGTTCCACTACACAGGGAGCCTACATGATTACCTGAGCCCAGGCACAGCTAAAATTAGGGATCACCTTCATATTAGAAACTAATGAGCAGGGCACTGTGGGTTCCAAAGTCACTTCATTTGTGATGGGAAATACTTACAACACAGACCAGGTTGTTACTGATTCAGCTGGTTTCCATCTGATAGTCTACAAGTACTGAAAGGTGTTTTTAAAGATAGAAAGCCAGGTAGCCCCACTAATTTTTTTTAATGCTCTTTGATTGCTTTCATGCAATTTCAATTTGAAAAAAGAGTCCTAGTTACTGACAGTAATACCTTGAAAAATCCAAAATAGCTTATCAGATGAGTCAGCCTAAAATCACAGTGCTATTAAATCCCATGCTTTTGATTGGACCCAATTCAGAAATGTTTAGACCAGATTCTGCTACAATTGCTAATATCAAGTAGTACTTCCGTGAATAATTGTGCTGTCTGCAATTCAGATGAAATGCTGCTTTTAACTATTCACAAAGAGAAAAGGGAAAGAAGAAAAAAAAACAAACAAACAACAAAAAAAAAAAACAACAAAAAAACTTGACCCCAAACATGTCTTTTAATAAATTAGTAGAAACCTGTTTCTATTTAAATTTTGTGATTTTCCTTCCTGATTGTGCTTTCATGCCTTCTGGACTCTTTCTAATGCTAGTAGTAGCCTACTGCTCTGGTCATCTTGACCTAAGCTTACACATTAAGTCAGAAACTTCACTTAATCAAACAGAAGAAGTTTACTTGACCTTGGTCTGTAGTCTAATGCTTTGTTGGGTTTTTCCCCCTCATTTCTATGAAATCAAAATATCAAAATAATTTTGCTGTGTCTAAGGCATGACTTGGAGAGGGTCTGAGCAATCCTAACTCCAGCTGTTCCTGTAATAAGGCAGGTGGTCAGCAAAGCCCAGCTTTGGTGCGTTTTTATCCCCACGAAGGAGAACATTCATTAACACCTTTTACCACAGCAGGCATCAAGGCAGGAATAAAACCTCTGGCATCTCCTATGACAGTTACTCATCTTGCCTGGTCTGACAGATTTGTGCTATCCCACTGAAATCGGTGCTGGGAGGGAACAGGTTGTGCAGAAGACTCTGACCACCTTGTGATTTTGCCAGGGCTTAGTTTTACCACTGTAATTTGTGTTAGGCTGCATTGTTTTTGGCAGCAAACAAACTAATTTCCACCATGGTCTTTTGGTTGGTAGATTACTGCTCATCATAACACAGAAGAGTGGACGAAGTCCCCCCCAAAGGGTTGAATTATTTACTGGTAAATCTGTGAAGCTGTTCTGAGCTGCATGTGTGGCCAAGTTGTCCAAGAACAATGTCTGTTTTCAATTGACATTAGGATATTTCATACCACTTCTCATAAAACAGAGGCCTATTTACCAAGAAATTTTTCCAAATGCATTAATATACCATTATATTATTTACTTTTCGGTCATATTTCATAACAAGGGAAATAGTCCCTTCAGTCATTAGGGTGCCCTGTAGTACAAACCGAAGATTAAAATATATCTTTAAAAAAAAGGAGAAGGAATTAAATATAGAATGCAATCTGTGTAAATATCCCTTTTGTTCCATATTCACATTTTCTAGCCTGGTGCACTCTAATCATGGAGCTCTTAGATTTGATTGCATTACCTTGGTGCATTGGGAAAAAAACCTCTTTGTAAATGTGGGAGTTATACTGTGAAACCTTCTTCCTCAATGCCTACTGATTTTTAGGCTTATGGGCAAAGAATTTACAAATCCACTGCTTGTTCTTGCCAATATATATATTTAAATTTTCATAAAATTATTATTTTTACTTTGGATGGATTGGGCTACTCTCAATAAACCAGGAACACCAATTCATTTTTTCCATTCTGTTGTCCAGCAAGTGTGGTACCTTGTGTTCAAACCACAGCAATTTTGTGAGTGCCTTTACACAAGAGTTCTCAATTATTGGGACATTCATTTTTAGAACAAAACAGTATTTTTCTTAGCTTTGAATGCTGGTTACAGCATTGCTTGGTTTGACAAAAAATACAGCTTCCTAAGCTTGAACTCAAGTAGGCAGGTATTCATAACATGGGTTATATATATATATATATATACACACACATATATATATATTTATGCCAAGCTGGGTTTCTAATGACCAGTCTGGCTACCTGGGTATGCACAAATAAGAGAGCAAACCCAACTGTACCCCCTTTGAAAGACCCCCTACTGCCTCCCCATGCTGGAGGAAACAAGATCTCAGCAGACTCTTCTAATTTAACCCTTCCATCATCTTCTGGCCCTGCTTCTAACTCACTCAGGGGGGTTGGAATGGGATAACCTTTAAAGGTCCCTTGCAACCTGAAGCGTTCCATGATTGTGTGATTGCACAGCTGCATTTTATAGAGTGAAAGAGAGATTTATGATCACTATCTCCAGCATTTGGGTACCTAAGACACATCAGGAGATCTGAGACCTTCCTTGTGTGCTAAACTGGGGGCTGCCAAGAGGGCATCTGACAAAACCAAAGCCAGGTGTTATTACCCTTCCAAGGGCTTAACAAGAGTACATTTCTTGTTTATCTGCTGCTACTCTCCTCAAAGCACATCATGTAGGAGGTCACAACAAATAGGAGTGTGATGCCTTGGAGCAAAAGCAGTGGGCAGCCTGGACTACCACTGATGTCATCCGTGCTTTGAGTGAGGGGGTGGATGAGTTTTAAATCTAGAGGTCCTGACCAATGTGTATTAATTTAATTCTGAACGTGTAATAGGGCTGTAAGAGTCTCCTGATGCCTGAAAATTGTGTACAACGTAATGCCAACACGCTGTTTCTTGTGGAAAAACACAGAGTATCTCAGGTATGACAGCCAGAGGGAAGCGATGCTTTAAAACTTGGGTTTGTTCCATGATTTTTTCTAGCATGCCAATAAGCACATTTTGTTTGGCTTGGCTTGGTTTTACACAGCCTTTAAAACTCATCTAGTGGCAGTCCCCATAACTCTGTTTAGACTTATTCCGTTTAATGGTCTATTTTTTCCTTCTCTTCCCTTTCTCGCTTCTAAACAGCCGCTCTCCGCGGTTTTGGGAAGGGCAGGACACAGATCCCACCACTAATCAGAACAACTTCACTTGGGCGCGTGGCATTTTCCAGCTGACATTTGGGCATTTTAGGAGCGATAATGGCTCCTACCATGATCACATGGAAAGATGGTTCCGGGCGTCCTTGGTGTCACGAGTTGCGACCAACCACGCGTTGAGCGAGGTTGCTCATTCTCGCATGACCCTCTGGTGATATTCCCCTGAAACCTCTGCCAGCGGGCTGTGTCCGGGGAATTACGCCTAAGGACTTGGTGGAATCTTTCTCCTATTAGGGTCTGGGAGAGAGGAGAGCACTGTGGCCCGAGGGCTCTCTTTGGACAACCTTCTGTGAGACACAGAAGATAATGTCCAAACTGGGAGTAAATTTTGCTGCAGAGAGCACATACCGATGGAGGTAACAGGACTGGAGTGTTGCAAGGCATCTGGAGGAAAAAGTACCCAAATAGCTGGCATTGGATAAATGTTCTTTTCCCATCCACTGGCAACCAGAAATGGTCTCTCCATTTCTATCAGGTTCTTCCCAGCAATACTTGCTAGCTGCCAAGGCTGTGACCCTACCTTGCCTTCACATTTCCTGACCCAAGAATGTTCCCTGTTGACCCTAATCAAAGCTATTTTGAGATGATAACACATTAACAAGGCTCCCCAAGAAAAACGACCTATGGCTTATCTGGGTCACCCAACTCCCGGAAAACTGTGACCTCAGCAAACTTTCAGCAACTATTTCAAGAACATGTATTATCTTTGTTGCCTTTGTTATCTGAAAAAAAGGGGCCTGAATCTGGAACATATTTGTTCAGGACATAACCTATGCTGGATGTGTTGAGAAATGTCATAGTTTGAATTTAGATAGCTAAAGAAGTTAAGAAATTAACCCTTCCCCTCTCCCTCCTCTTTTTCACATAATCTCCTTCTTTCACAAATATTAACTCTCATGCTCCCAAATATGCAAAATATTGTTGTATCTCTTTATAAAATGTCAGTAAAGGCAGGACTAGATAAACCTGCCCAGTGCATGCCCTTCAATATTTTCATTTTAGTAGTTTTAAGTCTTGTCATCTTAGCTAATATGACTGCTCTTTGTTGGCTTACTTGGTTTTAAACTAGATTGAAGTGACAACTGCATGAGGTTTAATTGCAATAGTAAATATGGGCAAAAATGTTGGAAATATTTATTAGAAGTTGCTTGCAGGAAAACACTTTGTTTCCCTGCATAAAATAACCTAATGTTAATGTCATTGTAAGAATCATTTGGACTTTCAGTTTATGGAAATTTGACTTGAAATTTTATGAGCGAATAATCACGTGTTTGTGCATTTTTCTGCCAAAGCCATGAGCAATATGATCACATTTAGCCAAAACAGTAAAGCCTGAAAAATGTGCACGGATAATATGTGCTGCACAGGAAAGGAGAGTAGATGTGTTGAGGAGGATGTCCCCTGAACCTGCAGGTGTCCCTGGACACCATGCACTGGGCTGAGGGCTGGGAGCAGGCTCTCCTTCAATTCCCATTTAGAGCCAAGGCTCAGCTGGCTGCATCCTGGGAGAAGAGAAAAACACCTTGACTTGCACATGCACTGGTGAGGAGCTAAGAGAGATTTGGAGTAAAAACAAAATACAAGACCAGGGGTGCTCGGGAGGAAGAGTGCAGGAGCCAGAACCTGGGGGGAAGTAACCCAAGGCAAGCTTGGGGTTCAGCCCACAGTGCCTTCCTTTCTGCATTTCTCTGCTGCCAGGATAAACAGCTGGCTTCAAAGCTGGTTAAATACTTCCAGTGATCCATCTAGAAGAGCTCTGCTTGCTTCCCTGCACCCCACAGACAGCACTAAGGAAGATCTGACAAACTGGGTTGGTTCCATTGTGGTCCTGCACCCTAGAATTTCAGGTAGGTCTGGTTATTTTAAGAGAGATCAAATTACAGAGTGCTGCTGCTCTGGGAACATGTTGTGTGGTGTCTGCCTCATTTCTTTTGAAAAACTGGATGGTGGTTCTGGCCAACCTCAGTTTCAGAATTTCTAAGCTGGCATCTGAACAGCACTGATCGCACAGCACTGGCTTGTTTAAGCATCTATAACATAATCACTTTGTAGGGCACAACAGAGATTGCTGCTCACTAGCCCCATTAAGAAATATATTGTGAAAGAATGAAAACACCAGATCTAATTTCAAAATGTTATTGCACAGGCCTGAATAGTTACACCATGCTTTCTTCCGTCAACTGCATTAATTTTTGGCTACTGCTTTTAAGCAGAGCTGCCAAAAAAATGTTTAGATCCTAAGGACATTTGTAAGCCCTGCAGGGCTCCCTTACCTCATTCAATCATCTTTCTCACAGATATAGAGATGCACATTTTTGCTGACTTCAGGGGCATTCATATACCCAGCAAATCATCTCTGTCTGATCCCATCTGAGCTGCTCTGTTTTTGTTTATAATAATGCTTGAATTTTCAAGGGACTATTCTTACATTCAGCTAACCCTGTTTTTCCCAACCCAGATTTATAGGAAAACAAAAAATTTGACTGAGATAATATTTGGAATAGAACTCACTCTGAGAAGAAATAACTTAACATGCTATTTACATTATATATTTATTTTAACATCTTCTGATGTAGCTGGGTTTTACATCTGTGTTTAGGCTGGTGTTAAAATGTTAATAAAATGATGGTGAATTTCAGTATTAAAAGAGATATGTAAATGTGGTCTATTGTTATCTAAGATAATTATGTTAAATGCCCTTTACATAGCAGTTCTCTGACTAGATGAAAGTCACTGGATGTGCTAATCTTGACACCCTTTGAAATAAATGGAAGAGAGACCCTGAGTCTCATGAACTCCTCAGACAGATTCTATGAACTGCCTGGATACATTTAAGCAATGGAAACATCCTGATCTGGTCATCTCTTTACCAAATTTGATCATGCACATATATTGGAAGTCAGAAATCTTCACTGGCCAAATGACAAAAATCAGCATTTAAAAAACAAACAAATAAACCACTCTTTATGGCACAAATTACAATTCTAAAAGCCTAAGGCTTTAGAAGCTGTGGAGCATTTTAGAACCTTGGAAATCAAAAGACTAATGGTAACAAGGAATTTTGAGTGCGTGTTTGCAGCATTATAGTGCCTAAAAAACCAAGTGCATCCAGTGAAATACTACTGCAAGCAACCAGAGCAACATGGTGAGAAGGTCAGGAGATGTTCAATAAGAGAAAAGAAGGTTTCTTGCCCCAGCATTGCAGTGAAACATGCAGGTTCTTACCTTCAGGGAAGCAATCTTCAGGCTCCATCAGCTCCTCAGCAAACTCAGGGATCTGCTCCAGCAGTTCTGCAGGATTTGTCAAATCCACTGTGCTGCCTTCAGAAAGACTGATTTCATCAAGCTTGTTGCCAACAAGAGCAAAGATGTGGAAAACAAATTGATCAGTTGCCCCGAAGGAAGTAGCAGAGTTGTCATTCCACTAATCAGCACCCCAGCTGAAGCCACCACAACAGAGACATTGCCATGCACTTCCCAAGGTGCCACTCCTTGGTGACAGCTCTGCCTACCCTGAGACCAGGGGCTGACCCATCAACAACAACAACTTAACATACACAATTTACTTTTGGAGACAAAAGAGAAGCCAACCACAGAAAGGGAGTGAACAGCCATTGAGTATTAATCACAGAATCTTAGGATGGTTTGGGTTGGAAGGGATCTTCAAGATAATCCAGTTCCAGCTCCCTACCATGGGCTGGGACACCTTCCACTAGACCAAGTTGCTCTGATTAATGGTAAGTGGAACCTTGGAGTGATGGACTTCATCAGTTTGACATTCTGAAGGCTCATACCTTTGGGTAGGGTACCAGAAGTGGGACCTATCTCCTGAAATGTTGAAGGATGAATGGGATGACCTGACTTGGGTTCCCGTGTTTTGGGCCTCATTCCTGAGGTTCCTCACCCACAGCTGGTGGGTGAAATCTGCACCTGCTCAGTCAGGACCATGCTCTGTTCCTGCTGACAGCCTCTCCTCCAGCATCCAGCCACAGGAAGCTAAAGTACAAATATCTTGAGAGGGCTCTTCCATCTGTCTCACCCCTCATCTAACAACTTCTCAGCACATGACATGGCCCCTTGTCTTTCTGTCACACCATTGTGATCTCCAGGTGATGTAGGAGGAGGGGCACATGGCTTTTAGAAATGTCTCAAGGGCTCTACCACTTGCCTGAAATATTTGACACCATCATCTTAGGTGCATTGTTTAAATTCAGCGTTTCTCAGATCCTCCTCTGCAAAATGGGGCAAAAATATTCCTGCTCCCTGAAGCATTGGTTGTCTCATCTATTTAGAGCAGGACCTCTCAAGCAGATCTGGATAAAAAAAATTCTGGGAAATATATTATTTTCAAAATCTGTTTTGAAGGCTGAACTCATGATTAAAAGACATATGATATACTACTCAGTAAGTCACCCAAATATGAAATAGAAATTTAATTTCAGGTTAAGCTTTCCTTTAACAGAATCAAGACAGTTTCTTTAGAAGAAAAAAGGAAATGTCTCACCGCTATTTTATTTTGCTAGCTAAAATAAAGAATCTCTATTTTGTGTTAATCCAAAATTAAATTTTACTTAATTTACTTTTAAATTTTACAAGATAAATAGCTTGGCCACTAAAGTGAAAGACCTGATATTTGCACCAGATAATGCTCTTACACATCCAGTTTGTTTCTGGATGTATTAGAGCATTATCTGGTGTACGTGGGCAATACCAAAGCTGGTATCTTCTATGGGTCATGGCAATGACAAATAGCTCCAAGCAGGAGAGTGTGTCATTTGTGAACTGGCTTACTCTCTTCTCTGAGTTCCCACTTTAAAGATTTTGTGCTTTATCTTGTAATACTATTGCCTTCATTTTAAAAAATGAGGGCAATAATACTTACCCAAGCTTTTAAACAGCCTGTGAGATAGTTATATGAGAGATGGCACGTACAGATAAAGTATTATTTTCATAAGCATGATGGTGATGGAGTAAGAGACTAGGCACAGCTTTATATATTTATTATTAATGTGAAAATGGGTCCTCTGTTTTCCAGCATACACAGTCAATGCAAAATTTATAGCTGAATTCAGAGAAATGCTGAACCTGGGGTAAAGTGGGCAAGACTGAACCTTCCAGCAGTGCTTGCAAGAGGGGGTGGAAGCTACTTGTTTGCAATTAGCTGCAGCATGCAGAAGGTCATAGACTTGGCTGGGGTTTTTAATGCTGTACGCAAAAGATCTGCAAACAATTGAGAAGAGACCTTTTAAAAAGAGAGAACAGAAAGAACAGAGCAGGTCTAAGATATGGATAAAGCTTCTGAAAAGCCATATTCAGAATGCAGCTGTCGTATAGAGCCCATTTCCTACAGACTCACAACGGTGTATGACAGTGGAAAAAATGTCATCCTAAGTTCTAGCACAGTCAGAACTTCGCGGTACTGTTCATCAGGGAATTCATTTACTCATTATGTGTTCTGTTATGAAGATGTCAAAACAGAGATCACTGAAATAGTCCTAAATCATATGCAGCTGTAAGATGTAGAAAATAGGGGTTCCAATGAGAAGAGAAGCTTTGTTGGGTATAATTCTTAGCAATAGCCAGAAATCAAAGAAAACTCTGAGAGCAATGTTGTCTTGATAACATTTTCAAGTAGAGAGCTGGATTTAGCAGAGACAGCTTAGGAAATTCACAGAACAAAATACAATGAAATTATCATAGACTATTTAGTTATTTATCAGGAGGAGTTTCCAGGAAATATTAGAATCCATCAGTGTCAAAGGGAGGTGGGGAACATGCAAGGCAAACAGACAGGCTTTCTTCTGAAAAGCCTTCAAAGAAGAAGAGACAATGAACATGGATTCAGAAAACAGTAGATTAAGGTTTGAGGGTCTGAAAAGGGACTAGAAAAAGGAGCCAGACATATGAAAGAAAAGGAAAAGATTAGGGATGATTCTGGGAAGAAAGCAAAGGTTAATCTTTGCCAGAAAGGTTAAAGTGATTAAGAAGGTTTTAATGAACTTAGGGGAGAGTCAGGGACACAAGAGCAATTGATGAGGGGAAGGTAGCTAATCAAAATTCAGTTGTCTAAGAAAAAAAACACTTCTTAAAATCATCCAACAAGGGGATCAATAACAAGTAGGGGGAAAACCTGTTAGAATTAATATAAATGTAAGCAGAGAAATAGCCAGAAAACCTGTATATACATATACAAACCAGCAGATCCAGGCAAGGCACGCTGCAGAGCATAAAGGGATCCAATACACCCAGTTAACACATCATTAGCAATCAATAGTGAATGCTCATGGAAAACTGGAAACAGCCCAGGAGAGCACCAATAAGTAAATATAACACTGAGCTGAGAGAGGAGGAAAAGGGAATAATCATGGGAATCACAGATCACTAAACACTTGCTGCAGCCTTTGAATTAAATAAAGACAGGAGAAAAGGAGAGAGCTTACTCGGAGTGAAATACCATAGACATAAAGGCAGTGAGGTGGTTCTCCTGTGTGCTAAGAGAACTCTGCACAAACAGGGTGAAAAGAGATCAAGAAGAAGGCAAAAAGGATGAATACAGAATCTCCCCCTTCTTTCTTGGAATAGGTGAGTGGAGGAAGTGTGCAAGGCAGAGGAAAGGGATCTGTCAGAGACCTCTTTGGAAGGTCTTCCCCTGGTGCATAAATTCATGCTGCAGAAAGCAATTTTTAAAGTGTTTGCTGATGGAGTGACTGTTTTAAGTACCCAGACAGGGCTCCCACACCCACTGCTTGTGCCTGTAATAGCAGCAAATTGATCTGAAAGTGTCTTTCAAAAAGCATTTAGCAGCCAGACTCTGAAATCTCATTGAAAGTTGATGTTTGCTCAAGGCTTAGACCTCTTATCTCCCTTCTTCTCTGCCTCAGCTCTGAAAATCAGAGCCTTAATCTATCAAATTGACATATGATATATAAACCTTAAGAAAACATTTGGGTGTCTGTTACAGAAAAGCCTACATTTAAAATAAATTGTAATTGGCTCGGGTTCACCCATTGCTGTGTGGAGAAAAGCCATTCTAAGGACCCAAATATAGCACAAACTTTCCCCTCAGAGGAGGAAATCTGTGGGGATTAGGGTCAGCATTATCTTCACTAAAGATACAGAAGGGGTCTTGACCGATATAATCCTCATGTTAGCTGATAATATTAAATTGGAGAGAGTATTGAAATCGAGGAAGCAAAAGGGAAAAGAGAAGGGAAACATGGAGAGAATATAGCAAAAAGGGACACGATTTAAAAAAGTACAAATGGGCAAGTTACAGGAAAATTTCAATGGACATTTTGGAAACCTGGAATAATATTAAAAAAAATAGATGTGATTTTGCAGTGGGATATAACGATGTAGAAAACCATATGAAAGCATCATGTCTAGGTGCTGAGATATTATTTCTTCTTTTACAGTTCTGTAGAAATTGTATTTGGAATACTGTGCTTCCTTCTTGGCAAAAAAAACCGAAAAGGAACAGTTGAGGGAGTTGCAAAGAAAGAGGCAAGAAAAGGTCAGATATTCTCAGGGATATTAATTTACAATAAATAATGAAAGAACAATGGTGCATGACTTCAGGGGGTAAACCCCAGACAATAGGAAGAAAGCAAGTCTATTAAAGTAAATGATATTAATTCATACAAAGAGACTGATGGATAAAACTGGTAAATGACTGTAATGAAATGGCACTTTGAAAGGGGAAAGAAAAAAAAGGTGAGAAAAGGCTGGTATTTAAGGAAATATACCCAGGCACCAGATATTTCTTTTCAGCAAGTGAATTATTCCTTTTGGTAAACGAAGAAATCTAAATTGCCTGATCCATTTAAAGCCAGATTCCACAAAGTTGTGTGAATATTTTATGGGTCAGCATTTTGGCAGAGAAAGCAACCAGCCTGTACTCCAAAGTCTTCTCCACCCGTGACACCAATGATTTTATTTCTACGGTGCCTTTCTGATGATGGATATAAATGAATTTTTAATCATATAATGTACCCTTTACTGACACCAACAGCGTTTCACTCGGAACACATCCAATGTTTCCTGTCACTGACAATCCCTGAAAGCCCTGCCTCTTGGGCATACCAAATCTGTTACTCCCTTGCAGTTGTTGGCTTTATTTGGCCAGTTGCAACTTCTTGGGACATTCATCAAAAAGATGACGAGCGTGTCCTTGCGTGCTGGCACAAAGATTGCTTCTGCACAGGGGGACCGTGGGTATGTAATGTCCACACGAGATCTTCCAAAATAGCATCCTTTGGGCTTTGCTCTTTTGTGTCGGCATTCATAGCCTCGTGTGAACTTCCGCTTCATTTCAAGTCATCCCTGGATTATTGCCATGTTCCTCCACCTCTTTCTAAGCAGCTGCAAATAGAATCAATTATACTCTGCTATAGAGAGGTGGCATTTGTGTCTCAGAACCTTTTGAAAGCTGAGGGAGGAAATGGGGATTATTTCTTTATCACGATGTTGCTGAATATATCGAGGCTAGAATGTTCCTGACTTATCATGACATTTTGTTATAGCACTAAAGAAGGACATAGTTTTCTGGCTTCCCTGTTAGGATCACAGGGTCCATTTGTCTTGAAAAGATATTTAAACATGAAGGATACCTAATCCTCTGAGAGAAAAATGCCTGACATGGTTTTCTAATTCCTCCTAGTTATGCTTCTTTACATTGCTTGAAAGTTTTGTATTTCTTTGCTAAATATACATACTTTTTTTTTTCTCCCTGAGACCATGATATCAAATATTTAAGTCTCTTTCCTCTAAATTCAGGTTGTTTTCTCTCTGCATATGAATATGCCAAGAAGTACTCTGGCAAGGATTGCCTTTTAAAGAAAGGCTTCATGGCTGGAGGATTTCTGGTTCCTGTGAGTGGAATTTACCTCACCTAAGTGTGCAACCTAAGTGCTCCCTTTATAGTTAATGGAGAGAAATGGGCTCTTTTATGAGATCTGACCTAATGTAAATGCTGATTTCAGCTGGAGACACATTTACCTGCCTAAACAGAGGCCTCAGATGACAAGCCCAGATGCAGCTTGTCTACATTTAGTGCAGTAAGTTCCACCTATATGACAACATGGATCAGCAGGCTTGGAGAAGGGGAGCCCTGGCTCTGGGATGGGTCTGTTTCCTCTTGTCCTGTCAAGATTTCTTCAAGGGATTGCTCCTGCTGGACACAGACTTGCCAGCAATTTTACAGCAGAACTGGGAAAGGTGTGATGTGTGTGAGTATTGTGCCATCCTTTCCTTCCCATCAATTTTTGTCCCACACAACAATCCCTCATTTCAATCTCAAGCAGCTTTGGAACTCTCCAAACTCCCAGGACATTCCAAACCTCAATTTCCTCATTTCAAAGAGAGGAATCCATCACTCTCTAGTAATAAAGCCAATGCTATGTCAATAAAATTCTAAATCTGAAGGGGAAGAACCCCTAACAAGTCAGCAAGGAGAATACAGACAATTACACAGCCTGGAGTCACTCAGTGTATAGTGCAAACACGTTATTTTTGATATTTATGTTTATAAGGACAACATCATCCTACAACTTGAAAATAAATGTCAATGTGTACACATCAAGAAACACTTAATGAGCTGCACTTTGGCCAAATCAACTAAATAATACCAAAGCTTGCTGTTTAGTTAGGTACCTTCAAATCAGCAACTTAAATTGTCTCACCTTTCTTGGGCCTGTGTTAGCAGGAAAAGAAATGTTAATCTGTGACAGAGAGCAGATGCCCTCTCGTGAACTCAACATTCAGGTCTGCCAAGTCAGCAGATGCCTTTCCTAGAGCTGCTTTTAGTGGGAAATCACACACATATTTTCTCCTAAAATGAGACAGTAGCATTATGGATGACTTCGTGGTTGTTTGGGCTTTTTTCCCCCAAAAGCCTCTTACAATTCCATCTTAATTTATAATGCACGTTTTCCAAGCTTTCCAATTATTTTTATAACAACAAAATCCTCTCTCTTCTTTATTAAGACTGTAATACCTATTACACACTATTGCTTTCCTACCCCTTGACAAACATGTATTTTTACAAGCCATAAACCCCACATAAAGCAGTGGCATGCACTACGGAGCTGGTGCAATTAATTTCATGCAGTATCAGGTAGGAAAGTTGTTTGTGTTACCTCTTTTTTCCCTACTGGAGGTGGTGGCTCAGCCTTCAACTGCTTATCCATGTGCAACTCACTTAACTCTTCATAAATCTCAGAGTTCTGACTCCGGACTCCTGGGCTTTGGCATCGCTGCCCCCTCAGCTGCAGCTGCTTTTCCTGCTGGAAATAATCCTAGATGGGATTATTTTCTTTTTCTTTGATAGCATGCTTATTTCTTAAGGAGAACTCTCCAGCTAGAAGAGAAAACAGCCTGGACTATTCTCGTCAGGGCATGACATCTTAAAGAAAATGGCAAGAAATGAGATAACACAAGTTTATGTTGCAAATTTTGAGCTTTAGCAACTTGGATATGCCAAGATATATGGCTGTAGAAAATGGACATACAAATAGACCAACTTTTTTTCTGAGCTTTTGTTGCTGAGGTGGGAGGAAATTTCCTTGCCACCTTCATTTTGAGCCTGATTTTGAGACACAAACTTCCTCCAGTAACCTGAGGTGCAGAGACAGGTGGCTGCCAAATAATCAGTGTATTCTGAAAATTCAGAATCAGGTGGCACTCAATATAAAAGCTGGAGATAGGCACAAGGGCAAAACCCAGTATTGTTCTATGAGTCTGCTTGAAATTGTGTGAAAAATCCCTACACCCAGAGAAGAAAAGATACACGTTGTAGGGGAAAAAAATGCAAAGTACACTGGAAAAGATAAAAGATATTTGAAAATAGATATGGAAAAACTGCAGGTAAACACGCAAATGTACGAGGCTCCTATTCAGCAAAACACTTAAGGCTACTTTGCACCCACTGAAGCACACGGGGTTCAACCAAAGGCTGAAAGGAGAGCACACTCTGAAGCACTTCCCTGAAAGGGGATGGACTCTGGAAGCACAGCAATAATTTTTTCTCTCAGTAAACACATTTGACTGGACCTTGTGCTTGCTAGTATGTGTGGTGCCATTAAATCCAGCCGCTTCTTCCTGGAGTGGTGATTATTGCTGCCGAGCTCTCAAGAAGTTCTCCCAGGACTAATGGCAGAGGAAAGGATGTTTGCAGGGTTAGTCCCTCCCTCTGGAGGCTCAGGTTCTCTGTTTGTGTGGCTTTATTGATCCACCTAAGGCAGGGACTTCACTGAAAACGCCACAGCTCATCACAGCATTACCACTGTTCGTGCCATTACTAGCACAGCTACTAAAATATTAATAAAACTCCAGCAGGATTCAAAGGGCTGTGCTGAATTGCTTACAGAAGGACTTCCATGCTGAGAAAAAAATTACAAGCATTAACCAGATTTCAACAGTAATTATTAAAACCTATTTATCTTTCATTTGTCCAGCTTTTTTTTTTTTTCCCTTGGCTTGACTGACATTCAGTGTTATTCAGGTATTAAGCAAATCTCCCTTCCCCAGGGAGTCCCAGACTACCTGCCTCAGTTTTAAAGCCACATCACTGCAGGAAGTCCCTCAAGAGGTACCCAGAGCAGAAAAACACTTTATTCCAAATGTAACTATCTGAAAGACTAAATGACACAAAGGAAGCAGTTGGTTAAGCAAATTGCTCTCTGTATAAATATGTTTGGACTCTCAGGTTTGTACCAGTATTTTCAAATGTCATTGTGTGTTTCTGGAAAATTAATTTAAAATCAAATTACTTGTTTCCTGCTTTGGAGGGCATATGGTCTAAAATATATTCTAACTTTAATAAATCAAATTATGCATGTCCAAACCTATACCCTCTGCATAGGAAGGTACTACATACAATTTCTAGTCACAAATTAGTACTGATCTTCATAGACCAATAACCACAGGGTTACAGGTATGTCTCTGACAAAAAGTAACACTTTTTAAGGCTTTTCAGCAATCTTTATCTTTGGAAATAGTTTAATATTCAAGAGAGAAGACAATGTGGAAGGCACAGTACACACAACTAAGGCACTCAGCCATAAAATGTTCTTTTTTTTTAATGCAATGTGCATTCAACTTAGTACCAAGTAATCTTAATGGCATGATATTGGTTATAGCACTGGAACAGCAGAAACAATCGTTTCATGTTGAATGTGCAACACAATCTGAGGTGACGTCTCAAGTTCATTTATTCAGAAAGGTTGTGCACTCAGATTCACTAGAAACCGTGCACTGTAAGAGGACAGACCCTGTAACTCAGCTGATCTGATAATATTCTAATTGTTAAGCAAATTATTGTGTTAAGCTAGAGTCAAATGCCAAACTTACACTAATTCTCTATTTACTAATCCCTTTGTGTGGTACCAGGACTTAGCAACAATTTCATAGAGACTCAACTCCAGGAAATGTGGTCCTGGCTTCTTCCCAGAAACCACACTTGTACCAAGTATCCAATGAGTTAACGTTAATTAAAACAGATTAATATATCCTGGCAAAATATTCAACGGGGGCATCACGCATATGTGCTCAGACAACGATTTTGTTCATCAATGTGTTTTTTCAAAATTGTCCTCAAAATTTATAAGCTGGGAGGAAATGAGTAAGAGAAATAGACTGTTCTAAAGAATCTGGTAGTGTAGACTGATCCCAAAAGGAGTGTTAGGGATTCAGCTGAGTTTTTGCAAGCAACCAATGACAGTCCTGGTGAACGATTCTCTTGAGATGTGACATTCTCACTTCCAGCACACAGCGCCTGAAAACCAGCAGAGACCTGTCTGGGGAAAGGTGCCTTTGGTTTACATTGTTTAACTTTGGGCTGTTTGCTTTTGTCCTTATTCCAGATGATTTGTTCTTCTGGCGGCAACGGCAGCAGGTCTATCTCCTGTACAGCTTCCCATCGTGGGTGGTTTACATAATTTATGTTTAATTTTTGTATCAAGTGCCACGTTGCCAAGGCAATACACATTATGTTAATATTTATCAATTCTGTCGCTTTCTTCGTTTGTAAAGTAAAAACATTGAATGGTACTAAAACTTTGTGCATGCAAAGGGAGGGTTGGGAGCCCAGGTCTGACCTCAGCATAAACCAAAAGTTTGCTCACCTCTGCTCTGACGTGGGCCCTAAAAAGAGGGGATCTGCCAACGCCATACCAGTGATTAGCACATGGAAGGGGGTGGACAGGGCTGTCCCTTTTCATGCGACAGCACCAGGAAAACAGCTACCAGATTGGAAACAGGGCATAATCTGGGTGACATCTCAAGAGTGTTGGTGCACAAACACAAATAGTTGTTTGCTGACACCAATAAATGCAAAGGCTCCACACTGCAATGTGTCTCTGAAAAGCACAGATCAGCTAATTGTTCCAGGCTCAAATGGGGATTAGTGCAAATGCCGCTCCTCTGGAAAGAGGACTTGCTGCTGGCAAAACAAGGCAAATACCTGTCATCAGCATGGATTCACTTTATTCCTTCCCCATGGAAATATCATTTTTTCCATTCTGTGCGAACAAATTTAGAAAGAGGATCCCAGGACTTGCCTTTTGTATGGTGATCAGTTCAAATGGGTTCTCCTGATGCTTCTCTCACTGCCTAGATTATGACCCTATCTTGTGACACTTGTTCCCAATTCCCTGGCTGTGGCTGTTGTGAGAAAGATGTGCAAATCCTTTGACAGAAGAAAGCTTCCTGTCCCAAGCAGGTGGGGAGGAAAGAGATGGGAATTGGCTCTGGGGCCCTCCTTCCTTGCCATTGTTATTGCAGAGCCAGCAAGCAAAAATTATGTGGATGGATGAAGTTAATTGTTTTACTATTTTATAAGAAGGATAAGGGATTTCCCTTTGTCTGGCGAGACAGTGCAAATGCAAACTGCCTTTTACTCAGTTCCAATGCATTGGGAAGATTTGATGCCATGTATCCACTTCCACCATACTCATGCATCCAGCTGCCTCTTTGAAGGCCACTTTTGAGACACTAATGGAAAATTTAGAGGTGTCTGAGTTGTGCAATCACATTCCAGGAGTGAGCTGGTCAGGACATTTCCAGGTACAGACCCAGGAGTGGAGGCTTGTCCTGGGCCCCACATACATGCCTGCACACACTGGGCCATGCCAGGGGAATCCTCCTTTACCATGGGATGTTGCCCATCAGAGGAGCAGCAGGAGTATGACAACAGAAGAATCTCTGCTTCAGCCATTCATTAATGAGTAATGCTATGACATTGACTCTCTCAAGAAATCCAGCTCCTTTAACAGATGATGACAACACATTTTAACCTGCAAATTTTCCTATACCTGAATTTTGGAGACCATAAGGGGAGTCTGCAGAGCTTGTCATGTATAGTAAACCCTGTTCAGCAGTGGGACAGGGATTGTTACAAGAGGGCTGTTTACTCTGTAAAGTGGTTGTTGATGTTTGTGTTTCTCCTTGCAGACAACTATGGATTCACAAAATTGCCGTGCCTGGTAGCAATTGGCACCCTTCCTCAGCAACAGTTTGCATCTAGTAACTGGCACCCTTCCTCTGCAAAGGAGCCAACAAGTAAATGATGGTGAAAGCTGAACTGTTTATATACTACCTCCACATAAGTGGAGAAGCAAGCAGATTGCAGAGCTGCTGAAAGACGGTGAGCTTGCATTACTGCCTTGGTGGCACTTGTTTCGTGTGTAAAGTAAACAGGAGACTGCAGTCTGTAGAGCTGTAGGGCTGACAACTCTCAGATATGCTGAATTCAGTCTTTCTGAAAAGCTTTGAAAAATCTGAGCTGAAATGGGAGAGAAATAAATAACCACAAACTGGAGAAATGAATCGTTGGTTCTTATTACCAGAACAGATCATTTATGATCATGGTTCTTCTCTTTCACAAATAAATGTAAATCCTTGTAGCACCAACAAAATCAGTGCATTTATCTTTCTGCACGAAGAAAGATCACCAAATATATCAGGAAAATTCCCTTACTACCATAATATGAGAAGGGGAAGATTAGTATCACTTGTTCTGCTAGGAATGAAAGAAGGCTGGAGTGCAGCTGTCAATTTTAAGTGTGCACATTTAAGAATCTCTCTATCCTGCTTTGAATAACTGCTTCTGTAATGCAGAGTTGCCACTACTCAGTTTAATGGGAAATCAAAGGAAAACCTGGAGCAATACCACATCACAGGACTAGGATTATTGCTAAAACACAAAAGGACTTGTGCTACACTGTGTTCATTTACAGGAGCATTTTATTGGCAGACTACAACATACGCAGTACCAATGTAAAATGTGTCAACTCCTACCTTAAGGCTGACACACACATGTATCATTTAAGATCTGCAAATTCCTCATAGAGGGGACAAAGCCAGGAAAGTCTAAACCTGATTATTTGAGACTGGTGATGCCCCCCCTCTACATCCTATGACACTTAGTCCAATATTCCACTTCAGCAGGAACAGCCAGACACCACAGCTTAGTACACTGATTTTTGTTCCATTTTGCAGCATTTATCTACCCCTCCCTGACATTTCTCTTATCATTCATCTATGCAAAAGCCAGAAACAAAATGGTGCAAAGGGAGTAAAACATCAGAATTAGAAGGTGCTGCTCACATTTGCTCTGTGAATCCACATGCCTTTTTTTTTTTACTTTCTTTATGAGTCAGCCTTTATAGGAACTACACTTATAAAAATCCAAATCACTAACACATGCATAAGAGCCATGTGGCAAAACAGATTAAACTCAATAGTCCCCTCAGTTCAGAAAGAGCAGAGTTTGTTGCCCAGCCCGTGGGTAGATGATGCCCCTAACCTGGATGTCTGTAGGTCCCAGGTGATTTTTGTGTGTTCTGTCACCTGTCAGAGTTAAGGGCATGGAAATCTGAGGTTACACCTATGTAAGTTAAACACAGATCTTACCCTCCTGCTTGACCTAAGAAACATATTTTTTTCCCAAAAAAGTCACAGGGTATTTGTAAAGAAAACACCAGTACCTGCTCTAGAAAAATTATGCTCCTGTGAGTACTAAGCTGCATAAAATTAACAGAAACTGGCCATTATAATTCAAGATGTCCAAGGCTAGGGCTGGCCAGAAACCACAGCTGCTCAGCAGAGGATATTAACAGCAAAAACTCCCCTGGAACCAGCCTGACCTGGTATTTTCTTCTATTTTGAATAAAGGTGAACTAAAACTTGGCCAGAAAAACCTCATCACAGCCACTGACTGCTGATCTCTGCGTGAGTGTTGGTTGCTTTGCAAAATGTCACCCCTCAGAAGCAGCAGTTCAGCAGTGTTCCTTCTTGGATTAATTCAGGATATTTAAGCCTTTGAACTCTGGCTGCAGAAGAGTAAGGCATATTTTTTCTAATGGCTTCTGCCTTCCTGGCCCTAGATCGTTTACCACACTGAGCAACACACTGCCCATAATAAAACAGAAATTCATTATTCCAAGGGTTGACTCTTAAAACTTGTCTGAGAGGAAGAACTTGGCAAAAAGATGGACTGCCAAAGTTAATTTATACTGTTATCAATTCAATAGGCTTAAATAGGCAGTGAAAGTGTTTCATAAGTGTTCATTGTGCAGAGTTCAAGCTAATACCTTCTGCTAAATTGCATTTTGAAGTTTAATCACAATCTACTTTATGTTTCTTTCGGTAATTGGGATTTCTCCACAGTATAGTATGAAAAACTCAAACTAATGGGCTTCTCTGATGGAAGTTTAAATTCTGGAAATTTGCCTTGGAGTGCAGTCAGTGCAAGTGCCTGAAATAACCCAGAACCTTTCACCCAATTAAGATGTTAATATTTTGATCATTAAGAAAATTTCATATTATTACAGGCAACAGCAATAAAATAATCATTATCTGAAGTGTTATTTTAGAGTATAATTATGGGAGCAGTTTTACCCCTCCAACACACTGCCTCACATGGCACGGGAGCTGTTGGGGAACTGGCTGCTGCTCTTTTTGCCCAAAATGCTACATGTCAGCATTTTCTTTATCAAAGGGAGAAACAGTGAGAAATGCTCATTTCTGGTCAGCCTTTTGCTCCGGGGAGGGAGATGGATACTGGGAAATGGCATCCAGCAAGCTGTGACTGACTGACGCGCAGTTCCGGGTCCGGGCACTTGTCCAAACTCATGTTGTCAACTCTGCTGCGCTGATATCGGCTCTTTCAATGCCAGCCTGGCTTCTCCCCCCTCCTTTCTTTCTCTCCTCCATCAGATCCCTGTGTTTCCTGCACCTCAGGCGTTTTGCTGTGGACAAATATGTTTGCCTGGCACCAAGAACTGAATAAGCACCCTAGAACCACTGTTTGTGGTGTGACTGCTCCAGTCACGTCAGCAGAGACCTAACAGGGGAGTTTCTGCCCCACAAAATAAACCCAAGAGTCTTTCTACACATAGAAGCCAAGATGAGGACATAGGTGCTTTAAATCTGCTGCTGGGATTTACAGTCCCATTTCTTTTTTTCTAATGCCCTTGCTGCTATTCTTCTGAAGACAATAAATCCAGAAATGTGCTCTTTTATCGCCAAAACATAATTAGCCAATAATTGAGTTCTACACAGTTTTCAAGAAACACAAAGAAAAACATATGGCTTAAAAAGTGCTAAATCCAGGCAAACTATGTACAGAATAATGAGGAAACCCCCCTGTTATCTTACTCAATGATCAAAAAAATATTGGCCTAAATAAAGGTGACAAGAAGGATTCTGTAAGATTTATTGTGTGCAGCGTGCATGTACACACGTGGGCTCACTCTCCTCCCTGTGAGAACTGGGGAGTCATCAACAGGATTCAATGGTATTTTATCCAGTTACACTTAGAGAGAACGTGTCCCACAGACTGGAACTGAGAACAGACAGAATATAAATACTATTTGAAAAGGGCATTAGGGTTCCTGACAGCAAAGTATATTTCCTGCAGTAAAAGTCTGAAATTAATGTACCCTTGTCAAATAAACACATGGCTTCACGGTATCTCTGATTTATAGGTGTTAGAATTATTAGGAGCATAAGATTTTGTCACAAACAATTTTATAACAAAACTCTGTGCACTGGCATCTTTATAGCAATTTTCAATTATTTCAGCTACACTTACATCAACCTGGAATAATTCCATTGACTTTTACAGAATCCCTGCAGGTTTAGAAGCAGGTTTGTAATGAACAGGAACTGTACCATAGAATTTCCACTGTATACAAAGGAAACAGATGTGGATCCACATGCAGATGGTGAACTTTCTGTTACCTGATAAATTTCATTTTTTTTTCCCCCATCTTACAAATGATGCATCATAGGCAAAATAAACTTACAGTCTCCCTGCAGAAATTAGCTGTAGTCCTTGACTCAGTACAATGAGAAAGCAAAACCATCATACTTTAATGGTCCTCTCCGACCTCAAAATATGAATCTCTTACTGGTAGAAACTTGGAAGAAAAGCCATCAGAAACAGTTTCACCGTGTCAAATGAAATGAGTTAGTATTTCTGAGATATATAAGGGGAAGAGGAGAATAAAAGCTTGGGCTTTTGATCCATTACAGGGCAGTGCAGAGACTACACCAATGGAATAGAGACTGAGGGCAGCCAGCTCTCCCTTTGATGTGTACAGAGGCAGTTACTCATCTACAGCTGGAAACCTATTTTCCCTGGGAAATGTGTTTGGTGAAGTCCAGACAAAGATATACAAGGGGGGAGAACTGTCAATTGAGAAAAAAAAAAACCATATGGTTGAGAGAGCAAAGTGTGCTCTGGAGCAAAGAATACCCATCCAGTGTGCAAAACCCAGGTACTGACCAGCCCTTGGTCCCTCTGTGCAGACCCAGATCCAAACATCCCCAAAATGACAGCAGAGCTGCTGCCGTGCCCAGAATGGTCCAGGAAAATCCCACTGCAGCTGTGCAGGTGGGAAATTGGAAAAGCCTGAAGAGACCGTGACAAACACAGCCCTGCAGGCAATATTCCCTGGCAGGTCAGGGAAAGGTGAGCCCCAGGAGACACAGCGGCAACTCTCTGCTGTTAAGGATTCCTGGAGAACGGGGCAGTCCTCCTCGGGATGGCACAGAGGGGCTGTGGGGGGAACTGGGAGCACAGAAAGACACGACAGGGCTCCCGGGGCGTGCGTGCCTGCAAGGCCGGGCTGGGCAGCGGGCAGGCAGCACTTTGTGTGTGACCCAATTAGCCACTGCCTCGGAACAAATCAATAATGGCATCTTCTGGAGACAAGCAGGCAAGTGCTGCTGGCTCGGCACGGCACAAAGGTGTGATCTCCGTGGAAAATTGGCGCCCTGGCCGGGGTCTGGCACTGCAGAGGGGCTCAGTGTGACACCTGGCCACGAGCCACAGGGCCACCAGCCACTGCAGCGTGGGTTTTCTCCTCAGTGGCATGCTAGGCGGCCATAAGCAAGAGGTTTGAGTAAGGCAACACATGTAGTAACTTAATTTAAGGAAGGGCAGAAAGATGTAGCAACCCTGCTGGACTGACTCAAATGAGGAGGAAAGGGTAGAGACATTTCTTTAGGTGGTACTACTAAAATTTCCTGGCTGTAGGAACTCACAGATGAACAAAAGGATCCAGACTGAGTCCCAAAACCTGAACCTCACTGAGACTGTGGTAATAGGTACAAGATAGAGCTAACTGTAAGTGCAGGATGTTGTATTTTTGGTGCTGATTTACGACACCCACCATTGCTCATCTGGAACCTCCTTTAGGTGCATTTATCAGGATTCCTCTGAACCAAAATGTGATGTCGCTGTGAAAAAGGCACACACTGTTCTGGTCTACAGCTGTGGGCCACTTGAAAGGGAAGCAAAACTAAAGCAGAAATTGTTGAAGATAAAAGCTTTGCACTTAGGTATCTAATGTAAATGGTACAAACCCCTCTGATATCTGAAACCTTCAATATAGCTAAATTGCAGATATGTTGTTGTAGAATCCATTGCATTAGTTGGGCTGGACTCTATCCACTTCATCATCTCATCACCTTGCTGTCCCCATAATCTATTTCTTTCTTCTTCAGGGGACTGAAAGGTGGTGCCACATATGAAAAATGGTCATAAAGCAATTACAAGACACTCAGTGGAGGCTCAAGATGGTAACGTCCACATTTTAATCATCTAGAAAGCCAAAATGAGAACCCAAAAAAACCTCGAGAAGATGCAGCCAGTAGATTACTGTGGTTGCTACTGAGCAACCACAGGGAGCTGTTTTCCTCCTGGGAAAACCCATATTTTACATGTCAAACACAGGGAAAAAATTGAAAGAGCGTTATTCTTTTTTCTCATTACGAGGCTAAAATAATTAAATCCTTAAGAAATCTGGTGGACTGAGAGGGAGAGACTTCCCCAGCACTATGAACAGGCAAAGTAGAAGGTGTCAGATAAAGACACAAATAAAATGCTGCAGTGACCAGCAGCAACACACATATCACACAGCAGTGACAAATTAATTTAGCTCAAGGCAGCTCTTTTTCAGCCCCACTCCCTATTTTTTGTGCCTTTGCTGACTTTCATTGTTCTGCTTTTCTTTTGGATCCTTTCACTGTGGGATGTGTGTGTTACAGGTACAGGTATGTGTCCCCTGGCTCTTCGAGCTGGCAGAGCACCTCACTTGCATCTCAGTAATCAAAGGAGATTTGGGAGCCATCAGGTGGGCTCACTCCTTCAAAACCCCCTCAATGACAGTGCCACAAATTGGCAGCTTTCAGGAAGATGGCTGCTGCCAGTGCAAGCTTTGATTATAGAAATGGCAGCTGAAATTTAAACTTAGACATTTATATTACACAGAGGAAAATGTGCAGTCACAGAAGGTTTTCTCATCATCTGAAATTCCAAGCTGCTGTGTGCAATGCTCTGGGGCCCATTTCTCATAGCCACAATGGTTTATTTTAGAGTAGTTCTGTGACTTTCTGGGAAGAACCCAGGAATTACCCTTTCTGGTACAGGAGCTGTAAGCTGAGATGATCCTCACCCTAGAACACTCCATTAAGATCAATAACTTTGTGGTTCTGCCTGAGACCAGCATCCCTTTAGCCTCTCTCTTTTAGACTGGACAAGTCAGACTGATGGAAGCACAGGATATCTGGTCTGGGACTTTCAACTGACAGAGAATGTGTAAAAGGCATGCAAGAGTCATGTAGGTTTACTAGCTGTGCACTGCAGAGGCATTAATTCACTTTATCCCTTTTTATGCATCTCCTGTCACCTCCTTTTCCATGCTCTTGCACCAAAATCCACTTGCAGGAGGAGGAAAACACATTATGGCAATGCTGCCAAAGGGCTGCTCAATTCCAGGTCAGCCAACAACTTTAAAGGGAAGCAGGGTACATTGTCTTCTCCTCAGAAGTAAATGTACATACACATTCCCTTTGTACATACTAAAATATTAAAATATGTAAAAATATGGATTGTAATTAGGGGAAAGTTGGAATAGATTTGAATGTTTAGCATACCCTTGGTATTTCTTGTTTGGTTTCTGCGTGATGCCCTCTGCACAAAATGATACTTCACCCTAATTGTGCCCTCTCAGTGCAATCATGTAAAAATCATGTAAATTTTCCTCTTGTTCATGTTGTTCTTCCTTTGGGAGCTCTAATCTGGTTATCCTGGACATCCTAGAGGGGAGGAGGTAAGGACACCCATGGAGTTGGGGCTTGCAGGATTAAAGCTTCTGGCAGTGAGTGAAGAAATTTATTCCCACAGTCTCACAGGGATGTCCTTGGTAAAAGGGTCAGCCCACTGTAACATCCCACAACTCAATATCCAGGGAACTGGGATTTCATATCAGCCTTCAGATCAAATAATTTCTTCTGCAGTAACCCACATGTTGATCAAGTGAATTTTTGTCTGGGTCCAGAGATCATACATCTTTGGAATGGGCACCAGTAAAAATGACAGATCTTTGAATTTGTTGGCATCTGCTTGCTCATGGCTCTGCTCCTTTTGGAGATATTTACAGCTGTGCAAATTTATTAGGGCTTTGCAGAAAAGCAAATGCAAAGCTCATCACACAATTATAATTTTTGCTGTTAAGCTTCTTCCTATTTTTGTTTATTTATTATGCCAATGTATTTTGAGTTCTTGAGTTGGAACAGCCTTGTACACACACATTTTCCCCTCTAGCAATTTGTTAAAATTGCTTTCTGGATATATGAACTTGCTGCTTGTTTCGACCTTTTCAGCAGTAAGACCCCTCAGACCTGCAGATAAAAACTGCAAACCATCGATCAGGGCTCTGCACTGGGGAACAGCAGTGACCTGTAGCAGCTGTTTGTCCAAGCCTGGAAAGCACTAGTGACAAAGCTAATTAATTAATTTCTCAACTCCATGCCTTCTGTTTAATGTACATGCCAGCAGTGAACCACATTATTTCACTGCAATCCAAATATCTTGTGGTAATGCGACAATGTTCCTCTAATGTTTGTTGAGAATTTCATTAAAAGATACATTTGGAAGGCAGAATCTTGGTTTGTTTCTCCTACTGGGTTTTGTTTCCCCCTATTTGGTTTCACTCTAAATCCCCAATGTTTCTATTACATGTGATGACGTTTCAATATTATTGAAACTATTAGGAATTTTATTAATGTTTCTAAATCTACTTTAATTCATAATATTGCTTCTATATCAGCTTTCTCTCATGACTCTAATCGATCTTTCTAAAGCTCTAATTCCACATATACAGTATAAAATGATGATAACTTGTTTCTTCCACTAATTTACACAGAGTTCAGCCAAAGAGAAACCTGCATTTCTACACTTTTCAAGCACATTAAGACACAAAAATCCCAAGCCCTCCATGCCCTATGCTGGGATTTATCTCACAATTGTGAATGTTACTATTTATCTTGACAGAGGAATGACAGTGGTGCAACACCCACCCCTGAGCATGCACAGGCACACGCTTCCAGATCTCATGGACACACAAGTGCAAAGTTTTAATAAGCTTTTGCTTTCAGTGTGAAGAAAAAATCTGAGATTGTTTGAGATTGTTACTATCTGTCAGACATAGCAGAAAGGTGTGGGCATCTTTAAAGACCGAAAACAAAAAAAAAAATCACCAAACCCAGAATTCCATGATAAAGCATATTTATACACTATTATCCACATATACACTAGGCAATATTTACAGCTCACCTGATACTAAGGAACAGTCCTGGTTTAAGCTGGATAAAGTTACTTTTCTTCCCGGTAGCTGGTACAGGGCCATGCTTTGGATTGAGAATGACAATAATGCTCAGTATATAAACTGGGGGAAAGCTGGCCAGGGGCCACTGCTTGGGAACTGCCTGGGCATGGATCAACAAGGGGTGAGCAAATGCCTGGAGCATCACTTGCTTTGCATATTCTAGTTCCACTATTATTAGAATATCTTTCTTTTCTTTCCTATTAAACTCTCTTTATCTGAATTCACGAAGTTTACTTCTTTTCTTTCAATTCTCTTCTTCATGTACTGCATTCCTATTTCACTTTTCTAATATTCTCTGCTTGTTGGTTCAAATACAGCTGGGGAATAGAGAAGGACTTCAAAGAGAAAAACTAGATGTTATTCATACTACCACACTGATCCACAGATCATTTCAATAAAATAGTCCCTAAACAGACACAAAAAATCCACCCTAAAAGTGTTTACCAAAAATTGCAGACTTGTCTTTTTGTTACCTAGGTTTCTATTTGGACAGTGAAGTTTGTGATTAAGTTTTTTGACCTCTTGCTGTTCTACTCCCCAGTGAGATGATTACTGTGAAAGACCTTTTGGTGATGCAGTGACACTGAAGAGATTTCCACAACCCAGCAGCAGAAATTAACCTTAAGCAGCTGATTTGTGCCCAGCTCCTGACGGAGTCCTTCCTTGGAGCTTTTTTATGACAGTCCTTCCCTCTTTAACAACTATTTTGTTTTCAAACTTTCTTCCTCTCACCCATGAGACCGAGGATCCCTCCTGACTGCTTGATCTGAAGCAGGAGCTTTGATCCAGTGCCTGCTGACCTCCATTGGTTTCAGCCAGTGTCAGAAGGTGCTGGATCAAGGCTGGAGGGTCTGGAAAGCATTCACTAGATACGGTGTGTGGAGCTGAGAGATAAAGCTGCTAGAAAAGGGAGAGGGAGAGAAGGAGGGAAAGAAAAGCATTCCCCTTAATATATGTCTTTTTCATTTCACACAACACTTCCAACTGCACAGGATTTTTCAGCCTTTACTACTGAGTGCTCTGAAAAAAAATTGAAAATGTGCCATGTCACACCAAAGAGGAGGCGAGTAAATTTCTCTTGTCAGAATACAAACGATAACACATCTTCTCTCTTTCTCTGGTGCCTTGTCATATCATCCTCTGTCTTATTGTACTTTAAAGAGAATTACCTGGCCCTCAATTCTTGTTGCACAAATCAAACCAAGACAGTGCCCATTTTGAGAAAAATCCTTCACTAAACTAAGGTTTGTTCTGTAGCATTCCCATGATTCCACTGAAAAGGGAAAAGAACCAATCTGCTGTGTGAGAAAGGATTTAATTGCTCTGGTTAGAAGAATTAATCTAGACAAGCTCAAAGAATACAAAGAAGGGAAATTTCTCTTGTTGGAAACTGAATTTTGCTCTTGGATATGCATCTGTAACTTCTTCTGAAGTTAGCAGCATATCAAAGGCAGGATTAGGCCATAGGACATTTGCATCACTAGCCATGGATCCAGACCAAGGGTGGGAACAAAGGGCATTTAATAAGCTGAAATTAACAAATATTTTAGTTGCTTACCTGCTCCATTTCTGTAAAGGTGCTCTGCTCCTCATCCTCCTCCTCGATATCCGACTCACCCACAGCAATAGGAACACAAATGGACAGGTCAGGATTGGTCATAAAATCATCATCTGTAATTGCTGGGTGTTTCTCTCCATTTCTAGTCACTCCGTCCTCAGCGCGGTTCTCCTTGTGGTTCTCCCGGTCCTTGCCGAGCTCGGCCGCGGTGTGGCTGTTCACGCAGTTGTTGAGGGCTCCTGGGTTCTGGGCAGCGAGTTTCATCATGGCCTTCTTCTCAGCTGTGGTCTTGGGGTGCCGGAGGACGTGGCAGCAGAAGTTCCAGGCGGCTTTTTTGGCGTACTGCAGGCCCCTGTTGATGCGGGCGAAGGCGAGCTGCAGGTTGTTCATCTCCCCGTCCTCGTCCGGGGCTGAGAGGTTGTCGGCGCTGAAGGAGCTCAGCAGCAAGGCAAGGAACAGGTTGAGCACCTGAAAGGAGTGAGGTAAAAAGGAAATCGGTGAATTTTAAATGTGGGGGGCACGTGTTTGTGTGGAAGAGGTTTTACAGCGACTTCTGGAGCAACTTCTTCCCTGCTGGATCCCCAGAGGAACACCAAGCCCATCTACTCCATCACCAGACCTTCAGAGAAAACTACACCCTTCTACAGAGCACCGCTTCAGCAGCATTTCATCTGCCACTCCAGGAGGAGCAGCCACCACTTAAGTGGACTGTTACCAACACCCTGACTCCTCAGGGTGTCAGGTTTCTAACTCTATCATTAGTTTTGTTTGTAATAATTACATTTTAAAATTTTATTTTTATTTAGTTTTTCCTAATAAAGAACTGTTATTCCTGTTCCCATATCTTTGCCCGAGAGCCTTTTAATTTTGAAATTGTGGTAATTCAGAGGGAGGGGGTTTACCTTTTCCATTTCACAGGAGGCTCTTGCCTTCCTTCACAGACTCCTGTCTTTTCAAACCAAGACAGAGCCAGAGAGGAGTTTGATAAGAGGAACCATGTTTAGCCCTGGAAGAATTTTCTACCAAGGTTGTTGACACAGAAACCAAGAAATCAAGGAGGATAAATAAGAGAAACCTGCAACTGCCTATCCAAATAAGCACTTTGTCTTTTGTGACCAATGAGTAAAGTGTAAACTTATGAGTTTTGTATAAAAATAATATATAAAAAGCATGCATGCTATTATAAAAACAGGTTTGAAGCCTTCTGAAAATGGACTGTGTTGCTTTGTATTGTGACCATCTCAACTACGACATGTTTGGTCCTGAAAACAGGAGGGTCTGAGTTTCATCTCATCTGTGGTGCTGTAACCCCATCATGGAAATCCCTCTAACTACAGGTGGTTTCAGCAGGAAAATGAGTCTGCAAGCATTTTCAAACACATTGACCTCAGGTGCAGAAGTTTAGCATGGACAATAACACACACTGACATTCCCTTCCTCCCTCTCCATCCCCAAAACCCCAAAACATGGAAAATAAAATGTAAAGCTCAGAAACAGAATACAAAAAAAAAAAAAAAAGCTCTGAGAAGACCTCACACTGGCCTTTCAGTGCTTAAACAGGGTCTATAGGAAAAATGGGGACAAACTTTCTTGTAGGACTGTTGTAATAGGACAAGGGGAAATGGCTTAAATTCAAAGAGGGGAGTATCAGACTAGATTTAGGGAAGAAATATTTGAAGATGAGGATGGTGAGGTACAGGTTGCCATCACTGGAAGCATTCAAAGTCAGGTTGGATGGGCCTCTGAACAACCTGATCTAGTTAAAAATGTCCCTGCTCACTGCAGGGGTTTGGACTGGTGCCCTTTAAAGGTCCCTTCCAACCCAAATTCTTCTATGATTCTATGACAATGATGTACATAGGCAAGGCACTTTAACCACACTGTACATTTGGAAACATTTCTAAACATTTGTATGAATTTTCACAGACAGTCTTGTTTTAAATATGCTCTGGGCCATGAAGGAAATCTATTGTGACTGTGAATAAACACCTCTGAGGTCATATATCTTCAAAAACTTCTCCCTCCAGGCTAAAACAAGCCATCACAACCAGATTACTGTGGCCAAATGTGAGCAAGACTCATTCCCAAAGCAGGCTTGGTCCTGAAAATGCTGCTACTAGTCAAGAAAAAAAAAACAAAACAAACAATTTGAAGGTTTTCTCAGGTCTATGAAATGATCCAAACTGAACTTGAGATTCTGTGTTACCTTCCTCTTGTTCTTGTCACTTCAGAACTCTCTACTTTTGCTGGCAATGCATGGCAAGATTAGACACAACTAGGAATTTAAGTGATGTATTTGATGGTTTAGACCTCTTTTTACACCCCTGCCCTGAATAAATACCATTATATCAAATAAATAAAACCAACTTCTTCTCAAAGGCCATCCCCGATAATATATCTCACAACCTGGTCACCAATTGCTGTATATTGAACATTGCATCTCCTCATGGTCTGAGAAGAAATAAATTACACCTTTTGTGCTGGATTTATCAGGGAAAAAAGTTCACACTGGAGGTGAATGCTTGGGATGATAGGAACAGGGCAAAGGTGACTCAAACCAATATCTGCTAAATATATATTTACCCCAAAACAAACCAATCCTAAATTGCCTGGTATCAACTCAACTGCCTGTACCAAGTGGGTGGGTGACAGCTCTGGGTACCACCAAGGAGAGGTCAGTGCTGCAGCACTCCTGCCATTTACAGCAATAAAATGGACTTTGTGCAGGTATTTTCTCTGTGATCTCTTAATGCTACCAGAAATACCTGTAAGCCTCCTGACTTCTCTCTTTCTAACAGTACTTTAAGTTGATAACACCTTCTAGACCAACATAACATAAAAAGTACTTTATTTAACTGGGCCTTACCAAAGTGCCACAATCTTTTGCTATCATCCCCTTACCCTGTTCCCTCTTATTTCAAATATTCAGAATACATGGGATAGAATTCTGAAAACCTGGTCCTAATCACTCTGATGACACTGTTTGAAGTGTTTGAAGTGCCCTGTCAGTGCTGTTTTGTAAAGTACCCTTTGCAATCACTGTGATTGGAAACAAAAGCAGCTGGTGGCACAGCAGATGCCCCCGTCCATTATGAACCACTGAATAAACCATCACTGCCCCGAGCACTGCCCTGCTCTAAAGTAAAGTGAGATTAAAGCTAATTGTTTCTTTGCTGGTCCACCACACTGACAGCTTCTGTGGGTCTCCTCATCACTGTGGTGGCCTGGTGGGAGTCTGTTTTTCCTTTCACACCTCACTCACAGGTATTGCCAAGTGATGCTGTGTGAAAACAGAGCAGTGGATATGCAGCCAAACAGGTGAGAGCCCATCAGGGAAGGAGGCACTGATAGATCCCCTTCAGCCATTTTCAACCCAGTTGGACAGCAGGATGAGGCCTCAGAGATAACCACACTGCTGCAAGTGTCCTGAAAATAAGCACGTGTGTATGTAAGAGGGAGCAGCTGGAGGAAGGGAGGGGATAAAGGAGCCCAGAATAAAAATCTCCTGGACTTTATAGGTACAATTCAAGTACCTTAAGAGGGGTGTCTGATGATGTTGGAGGGTATCTGAGATATCTGCACCTGACCTACAGGAGGTCTGTGTCCTCCCAAAGCTCCAGCTGCCATCCAACCAGGGCATCCCAGTGTGCTGCAGGAGGAGACAGACTGGCCACATTTAGGGGATTGAATTGCTCATCAAGGATGGCAGCTGCCTCCAGCCTCAGACACCAAACCCTGAGGGTCTAATGGTGCATCTAAGCCCTATTTCAATCAGAAATTCATCTTGTGGACAACAGAGACTGACCAAGCACAGGTGACCATGCCAGGGCTATGTCCATCTGCCAATGTCTAGTGCCAACTGACCCTTCCACGCCCAAGTCATCCTCAGGCAATTGCCCAGAAGGACACGATGTTCTGGGAGATCTGACGATGTTCTGGGAGATCTGTGTCCAGCTGGAGGCCAGGATGGATACCCTGCAGTACCCCCAGGGGTCCTCAGGCAAAACTGAGTCAGGCCCTAGACCTCTGCTCAGACATCTCCATACATGAACATCTCTTTGTATGCACAGGAATTTTGTTATCTGAAGCTGAGCTTCATCCTGTACTTTGTTAACTCTGCTGTTCACTAAAGATTTGAAATACCTTGATTCACTTTTCTGTATTCATTTCAGACATCAAGACACATATATACATTAAATACTTTTGTCTAGATGCATCTGCAGGTACATGTAATAGGGGGTAGCATCCTTAGTGTTGTTATTTAGCATGGATTATTAAAGCAATCTTCAATTAATTTTTCTTCCCAGAAATGCAGCTGACATTTTGCACAATGACCTGTTTTCACTTCATGCTTTTAGCCAAAAATAAATGTCAAATATCATTCCCTGCTTCCTCCATGAGCAGGTAACCTCAGAGTTGCATTGCTGGGCATTCAAACAGAATGAACTGCTGAGTAAGCACTTTATGTTTACTTATTTCACTGTACACTGCATTTTCCAGAGAAAATATATGCCTAACTCATGACACTTGACATTTCCTGTAAAAGGTTACTAATAATACCCAGTTCTCCTAGCTGCTAACACAGTGCTTTCAGTTTAAGCAAAAGCAAACTAAAGATTACCTCAGTTTCCAAAAGTAATGGCAGATTTGTAGGTCCATATGGATCCTCTTAAAAAGAAATCTGCTTTCCAGTGACACTGAGCAGCCAGACTGTGAAAGCAGGTCACTTTTTTGATCTTTGAGGTTGGGAATCAAATGACAGATGCACTCAAAGAACCCCGAATTCTTTTAGTATAATTATGTTAAGCTTTTAGCCTAATGACAATCCAGCATGCTTTCATTTACCTTCTCACTTTTAATGCCTTTTCCAAAGCTCATGACTCTGGTTGTGCCAGGGTAAGGCACAAATGATCAGATTAATCCAGCCTTATGTCAGGTGCCTCCCCGAGGTGCTTAAACTGGAGCTTTCCCAGGATGTCTGTAGACAATGGAGGCAGCCTGGCATCCCAGGGGATGCTGAGGAGCTGAGCAGTGCCCACCAAAGACTAAACAAGCTTGGATTTTGTATCTCAGAGCTGGATTAAAGGTAGATGCAGCTCAAACAAGCCACACAGAATCACAGAGTATCTCAAGCTGGAAGGACTCATAGAATCATCAAGTCCAGCTCCCTGCAGGCCTATCTAAAACAAAATCATACGACTAACAACATTGTCCATTGTCACACCCAGCAGGTGCCCAGGCAGCCCATCTTGGTGACAATCACACTCCAGGACAGTGGTGACCAGACTTTAAAACCAGACAGCCTTCCCCAGGGCAGAGGGGAGCTCAGGGTGTCCCAGCCCCACCCCGAGCAGCAGCACCAATTCTGTGCTGGCAGCACAGAGTGAAAAGTGAAAAGCACAGGGGCTTGGAGCTGTGAGGCTGGTTCCAAGCTCCCCATCTATGGGAGGGAAACAGGCTGCTGGAAGTACCCATCCTCCCCAAAAAGCTCCAGGCAAGGAGACTCATATGCTGCTGTGGTAGGCTGCAGTCTGAATAGCTCAGCTCCTTTTGTGTCAACACAGAGCAAAATCAGACAATTTCTATTCAGATGACACCTTCTCATCAAATCCTGTTTGAAGATATATCTGCAAACACTGCTGCTGAAGTTAGAATACTTTTGGAACAAAAGCATGAGGATACTTCTTCCTTTCCCTTCCACCTTTTTGTTTACCTTGATTTGGCAAAAGTGGAGCAATAGAAATCTTTATGTATTTAACCTTCCATCTGTCATTCAGTCAGACAGTGTGCAGGCCTCCTGAGCTCCTGTGAATTAACTCAGCCCTGCACTGACTGCCCTGGACCCTCATTGGTGTCACCCAGGAGGAGGGGAAGGGATTTGACACCTTGCTTCCCTGGGGACGAGAAATCTCCTAGGAGCCAGCCAAGCAGGGTTTGCTGTAACAACAGGGTCTAGGGCAGAAAATACCTCCATCAGTGAAATCTACCATGCAAAAAACAAGCCATTAATCCAAATTGTAACCCTGTGGCAGCTCATTGTCACTTCTGTCACTCAGGTGCACAGGAAAGGCCAGACAGTGCATGTGAAATACCTGCCAAGATTGTCAGCTACTCATTTAATACTTTTTATTGTGGATAAACCAGGGCCCGTACACCTGCAGTGCCTGGTAGATACAGACCAGCAAGAAGTTCTTCAGGCACTCTTTGACTAGTGAAAATATCTGATTTTCTTCCTTGCTGGTCATGGATGGCAGTGGACATCTGCATGGCTAGCACAGATGGGAGAGATGCAGTTTGTTCTTTGGAGACCTGCTAGCAAGCCTAACAAAATACGTGCCAATTATTATATTTTGTTTACTGCAGCAGAATCCACTAAGCTGCAAAGAAAAACTGTTAAGAAAGAGGCTTTCATTGCAATGATTAAGTGTTAGATCTAAGTTAGAGATCTGCAGTGATAGGTCAGTAATGTAGTCAGTCTCTCTGGAGGATTATTTCTTTCCTTGGAAGTGTATTTTCCAATCTTTTGTATGTTTTCATCCCAGGGAAAAGTCTACTAAGAGAGAGTATTCCTGCAAAAAGCAATTTACATGATCAGTTATTTTCTATATTCCCTTCCCTATTCTTTCAGCTATTTGTGCTTGGATAAGAAGCTTATATCCTCCCAGCCCAGTTTCTCTTTATCCTGCAGACAATCTCATAATCCCATTCTTCTGATATCTTTGTTTCTCGCTGTCAAAATGATTGTGATGCCACAAGATTGGCAAGAGGTCCCTGTGGCCTGGGGCAAATGAGGGAGAGCAGAGGTTGGAGCACCATCAATCTCCTTCATTTTTCTTGCCCAAGATCAGCTAGGAAAGCACATGGAAATGGGGATATGAATTTCTTGCCTTGCAGCCACACAGCTTCCCATGTGGAAAGTGTTTGAACCCACAAGGACAGCAGCTGCAGGTGGGAGGGTTGTGAGGCACTGTAGTACTCCTGTAATATCAATTCTTCCAACAGAATTCAACTCTGTGTTAATCTCTTAGGTGAAATAACTGCTTTATCTATTTAAATATAAGAAAATGAATTTTAATTAGAGCTATGCAGCACATACAGTCTATTTCCCAAGTAAAATCTCTGAACTACTTCATGATGGTAATGAGAGTGGATGTTCTCCTTAGGAAAGAAAAAATGTAAATAATATGGTAAGAATAATTATTTCATATGCAAAAAGGGCTGTAATTTGAGAGATTTCAGTGAATGATTTCTATTTACCCAGAAAAAGGAGCGAACAAGGCTTAATTTTACCTCTGGTCTATGAAGAATAAGTAGGGAGGCTGATACAGCTTCAGCCATCTTCAGGCAGACTCTAGGAAGGAGGTGAGCTGAGGGTGTTCACCCTACCCTGAATGTTTTTGTGGTATTTACAATAAAGCTGGGGGTTTTACTGCCTGTTCTTCTTTTCAGGTATTGAACTTTATGTTTCCCCACAGTTTTGGTGTGTTGGGTGCAGCTGTTTGTCTGTGAGCAGTGCAGGGCACAGACGTGATGCTGGATGGCAGCTGTCCTCACCCGGTGTGATGGGGTGGAGAATGATAACCAAATTTCTCACTTCAGAGTTTAAAGGGGTGTCTTTAATTGATGGGGCAGATTCCTCAGTCCTGTTCTCGTCCCTTTGCACAGGAGGGACCAACCTCTGGCTTCTGCCTCTCCTCATCCCCAGGTCCTGCAGCACCCACAAGCTGGAAGAGCGAGGTGCTTGAAACACAGTCCTGGAAACATAAATCTGAGGCAACCCATGACACTTCTTACCACAACCTGGTGGTTGCCTCATTTTGCCAAAAATTTTTTTTTTTGTTATTCACCTACATGCATATAACTGTGCAGACAGATTGTACCACTCCAAATCTGGTCAAGAACTATTGAGTTTAGATTTCTTTTGTAGCTGATGACTTTCAGTGTTATTTTTTTTTCTAAGTATATTAGTTAGAAGTATTAGAAGATGGGTCTTTGGAAACCAAGTGTTTTCTGATCTGAAATTCCAAGTCTTCAAATGTTATATGTGAGGAGGAAGAGATGGTGAGTGGAGTCAGATAAATTCTTCCCACTTCTGGAGGCAGGGCATAAAAACAAACATGTTCCTGCAGGTTTTTTATCAGAAATCAAAACAACATTAATTCAGCAGAGTAGCAAGGGCTTCATCAGGACTTCTATGGGCTTCTCAAGCCACTGTCTAGACAGACAAAACGTGCTGTGAGACAAGTCCAGTTGAAAACTTCTCCCAGCTGTGTTTGTGATGTTAAAGGCTCAACATACCCCAGAAGCATCAGGGAAACTGTGGAAAGTTTATTGTTTGCAAACCAAGAGACAATTACCCTTCTGCTACGTCAACAAAAGTGTTTGGCTGTCCTGCTGAGGAGGATGTCAGGAC